>PVKP010037500.1:0-21615 GCA_004027715.1 Plecturocebus donacophilus | reverse complement strand
CCACCATGGCACACGTTTACCTATGTAACAAACCTGCATGTTCTGCACGTGTATCCCGGAGCTTAAAATAAAACAAAAATTAAAAATAAAATAAAATACATAAAATGCTGAGATAACTCCAATATGGTGGTTCTTGAAGGGCTAGCTTCAAAGAGCTGATAGAGTCGTCAAGTGTACGGGCTGTTAATCCAGCTTGCCCCCTGTTCAAATCCTGTTTCACCACTTACTATTCTGTGACTTTGGGAATGTTATTTCACCTCTTTCCAGTTAGCTCATCTGTCAACTTGGAATATTGGTAGCACCTACTTCATTGAGAATTTCAATGAGCTGATACATGTAAAATATTTAGACTAGTGTCTGGCACATAATAAACATTCTCTTGATACATATTAGCTATTACCATTACTATTTAGGTTGGAAAAGAGTAATCATTGTAGGATAGTGGGGAATGGAGTTGATATTTTGGGGCAAGTGCCTAGCACCTATACATATCACATAATGAGGCTATAAGCAGCTGGGAAAGTCTGGCCCTGCTATTATGAGAGGAAGCCCCTCTTTTGATTGCTTATGCAGGAAGTGGACCTTATACAGCAACTGTTTTTATTTATTTTTATTTATTATTTTTAATGAAGAAAATCATATGTATTTAACGTGTACAACATGATGTTTGAAAATATGTAGATTGTGGAAGGGCTAAATAGAGCTAATTAACATATGTTTTACCTCATATACTCATCATTGGAAGATTCTTTTATCGTTTTCTCTCTCTTTTTTTTTTTTGACCCATTCTAAAAGCAGTATATGCTTATTTAAAAAACAGGGAACAAAAGAAATAGAAAAGCAAAAGAAATAAAGTATTCCTAATCCTACCTATCAAAAGACAGGCAATCTAAGATCATAGAGTAAAGCTCAATGCATGTGATACAATAATATCTTTTGCTGACCAACTTTTTCAAAAAAGTTAGTATTATATTGTGAATATCATCATTAGTTACTGTTATCAGGAACTGTTATAAGGAACTACCTTATTGAACATGTAAATTGTTTTCTCCCTTGAGCTACTGCAAACAACCCTAAGGTAAACATCTTAGTACACAAATATGTACATGCATCTTCACATACAACCTTATTTCCTTAGGATACATTTTTTTCAGAAACTGAATTTCCCAGCTTATTTGGGGTGCATTTTTGGTTGTCTTGTTTTTGCTTGAGACTTTGAATTAAATGCTAAAATGTCTAATTAATTTTTTGTGTAAAATTTGAATTAAATACCGAAATATGAATACAAATTATGGGAAGGTATCATGGCAGTGGTAGCTCTTGCTCAGTAAAGCATCGAAAGAATTATATGAACACAAGCTCTGTATTAGAATTCTGGAGGCAGCAGCAAATCATAGGGGAGAGAGTTAGGAATTGGAATTAACGCATCTACTTTTAATTCCTGACTCAAGTACTTACTTGCAGTTGTATGACCTTGAGCTCATATTTAACCTTGCTGAAACTTGATTTCTTTATACGAAAACTCTTTTTTATGCCTTGTGTTGTAGAATTTTGCTCCTTACTTCAGCTAAAACTAGGTTCTTGTCACATGACCAGGAAAATTTAGGCATGAGGACACACTGAAAGGTGAGTAGGGCAAGATTTTACTGGGTGAAAAGGGAAAAAAAGAAAAAAAAGACTCAGCAAAGTGAGATGGCGCTCCTGCTAATAGATCCCTGACCTCACAGATTGAATCCCAGGCCACCTCACAGGAACTGGAGGCCAGGCTCCCCCCCCGCCCGCCCGTGGCTCTACCCTGTTCCCCCAGTGCACATGTGGGCATGCTCAGACAAGGCCCTGGGCAGTTCCCTCATCAGCACAAAAGCATCTGATGTAAACACTTGTGGGCCGGGGGCAGAGATTCTCTGGGGACCCCTTTTTCTCTGCCTAGGCATTTAGCTGTCTCATCAGTTCTGGCTTGTCTCTCCTGTCTCAGCTCTCAGTCTCTCACCACTCTTTCCTAGCTCCCTCTGCCCTCAAATTTAAGATTCAATCAGATTAAGCTACTCCACATATACATACCTGCTTATATCTCTGATTCTTCTTCTAGCCCATGAGCTCCTTGAGATTAGGTACTATTTCTCATTCAGCTCTGCATCCTCAATAGCCAACACAGTGCGGGGATTCAGTGAGGGCTCATTAGAACTTGTTAAATGAGTGACGAATGAATGAAGGATCATAATCACACCGATTTCACAGACGTATTAAGTAATGATTGTATGAAATAATGTAAGTGGAAATTCCTGGCATGCAACTAGGTCAGGAAATGATATCTCATAGAATTAAAGGCAATTCACAGTAACTTTGCGACAGATCTCTTACAATCACTTAAAATGTTCTGAGTGTGAAGTTCTGGAGAATCTTTGTCTACTTAAAAGTTTGTTGAAAGGTGAATTTCGTCATCATAGCAAGAACCTCAGAGGACAAAGGACCTCTTGTTTAAGACAACTAAGCCCAGTGATTAGTGGTGAGGCGCCATGCCTGAGTGCTTCCAGGGCTTGGGGTCAGCTCACCCAGACAAACCGCCCCTTTCTGGCCCCATACCTTGGACCCAGAAGAAGAGGAAGTGGGTAAAGAGGATGAGAGGGAATAAAGAAAAAGGGGCTGGAATTAGATGATGTGGGGGTAATAATTGTAGCTTTTGCCCAGCAGCTGTGTTTAGAACCAGACAAGCTATACACCAGAGAGTCCCACAGCCCTCAGAGAAATGTTCCTCGGAACGCCTGTCACCTTTCATTCTTCCTGAGCTTTGCAGCCTTCAGCAGATCTTCTCAGTGGTGCCTTGCCCTAGCACCTCACTGGCCAGCTTGGCACTACCTCCTGCGGTGCAAATGAACTGCTAAGGGTGGTTCTCTCAGCAGCAGAACTGGTCTCACGTATTGTTTTTCCAGTTCTGACAGCCTGGCACAAAGCTGCTAAGAGGCACCTAGTATCACAAAAGCTAGGTGTTGCTCCCTGCTGCTGGGCTGGCAATCTCCAGGCTCTTTTAGGAAATGACTGGGCCAGTCCAGCCACCTCCCAGATGATTTCCCCCCGCCCAGGCCATGCCCTTTTGACCCCAAGACAATTTGGACTCAGCTCAGTCAGTTGAAGAATTTCTCCTTCTGCAAGTTGCAGCTGACAGCTTCATTGTCTTAAGGCACCAAATTAAAGTTAAGGCTTTATTAGAGTAAAACGTTTGTGTTCGTGATAGGTCAAAACAATGATGCAAATGCAGGGGATTTAAGAGAGAGAGAGGGAGAGAGAAACTCTTATGGAATTCAGAGAAATCTTCTCCTCGGGCGAGTCTAATTTAGAAGAAAGATCTACGGAGCGATCTGGCTGCAGGGCAGTGAACCAACCTCTGCTACTCTTCCCCAGCACCAGGCAGCAGGCGGGCCTGCCTACGAAGAAAGGTGAAGGGGCTGCAAGGCCCCGACTAAGTGAAATTTTTCAGAGATTCCCACGAGTGCAGACTTGAACAGACACCCAACTGCCACCCACCTATAGCTCCAAAGCCAGTTCCCCAGTCTCCTCCACCAAGGCCTCAAATGTTCTTGCGTTCAGGTTCCCTCCTCCTTTCAGCTGTGGGGATGGGAAGCCGAGCGGTGATTAGCAGTGAGAGTAGGAAGGCTGGAGTCCCTGCCTTTGCTCTGAGCTGGAGCAGGAAAGCAGCCTGGAAGCCATGTGACAGCAGAAGATGTGGGGCTCCCAGAGGGTGGGGCATGCAACACCCAAACCATGCTTGACCCACTCCTCAGCCCGGCCTAGGGCCAGAAGAAGCACAGGCACTTTTTTCTTTTTCAGTTCAATTTATTCTCCAAATCAACAAACCTCAGAATATGAGTGACAGAGGAAGCTCAGTTTAAACAAAGGCGTTCACCAGGCAGTATGGGTCCCCTGCAAAGAGACAGCCAACATTGGCTAGGTTAGAACGTTATGATTCCAGGATGATTTTTCTGACCTGGATTTAGAAGCTCCTTCATTTGGCTTTCTTTGTACAGGCACAGGGTGGTGCTGAGCTGATCTGGTCAGTCTCTTGGTCAGTCTATCAACAAACATCGATTGATCCCCCCTAACATGGGGCAGACTGCTTAGGACTAGAGGATACATCACAAAGTCCTAGAAAACTAGAAAGTTTCACTGCATATTACAGCAATACGCTGGAGTCAGAAGCATACCATCTAAGCAACGTCCAGACAGGATTTTGAAGCTAGACAAACTGGGGTTTTAATACCAGCTTGAATCTCCTGCTAACTTTAATAGTCGTATGACTTTGGGTAAGTCAATCTCTGTGTGCCTCAGTTCACATGCCTGTAAAATAGAGATGAACATAATATTTTAGGCCTAGTCGGCTTGGCATATTACTGCTTGGACATAAGAAGCAGGACGTGTGTTCACCATCTACAATTGGAGCCAATTCCATGAGGCATGAGTGTAGCAAACACTTATATAGCACTTACTAGTACTGGTCTGAGTGTTTTACATATATTAATTCATTTAATCTTTGTTAGGACCCTATGGATTACATATTAATATTATCCCCATTTTACAGATTAAAAAAAAAAAAAAAACTCAAGGCACAGAGAAGTTATGTAACAACCATAGACCGTGACACTTAACTCATTTGATGTGTGCCAGACTTATGTAAGGTAGTGCATGGGAAATACATCTAGAAAATTGTCTGTTGGTAAACGCTATTTGTGATTATTACTCAGTAATATTGTTGTCATCATTATTATTGTGTTTCCCTTACTATGAGTATTGACCATGGAGCAATTTAGAATGTAGTCAAATGCAAAGAGTTGTTTAGCTATTTCCATCTGCTTCCTTAAAGGAAGCCCTAGATTATTTTAGGTAATTCTAGGCAGTTCTTACGGACTCTTCCAGGATTAATGACTCCAAGGGGAAGAGCAAATCCCCTGGGGCTGCTGACTAAACAGAGACCAAAGCATGCCAAAAGGCAGGATAAATTAACCCTACAGGAAGCGCAGAAATGGGGGGAGCACAGCTCTATTGCCTGGAGGTGGGTTGCAAAATCAAGCATTAACAAAAGAAACTCCAAGTTGAAATTGAAAGACTGTTCTGTGTTGGTTTGCAAAGTGTGGAAATAAAGAGGTCTGTAAGCCAGGGAGAGGGGAATAAACAAGTTTGAGCACCACTTTGTGTCAGGAACCTTATCCCTGCTGTCTCATTTATCATGACAATGACCTCATGAGGCAGGTGCTAGATTATCTCCACTTTAGTGATAAGGGCATTTGCTCAGAAAGCTGAAGTGACCCACTTGATGTCTCACACCTTGAAATTGTTGGGGTTAGGTCTACAATCCAGGTCTGCCCTACTCCAGATGTGTTTTTCCTTCCATAATGCCATCTATAAATCTCCAGCAAACCAATCATTATCCCTTCTAAACTTGCTCCTCCTAGTCTGTTCTCTATCTTGGTCAATGAGGTCATCATCCCTCCAGCCACTTACGCCAGAAACTTGAAGATCATTTAGATTCTTTCTCACATATCTCCCATATCCAAAAGGGTGCCATCAAATGGTTCTAGAAATTCTACCTCATTAGCATGTCTTTTATTCATCCTTCCTGTGTGGCTTCACCATTGACTAAGTTCAGACCCCTAGTAGGCTGCAATGTTGATGTTTGGGCATATGTGTTTGGATATAGTTTGACCATTTATAATTGGATCCACTAAACTTGATGGTAACATTCAGATTCTACCTGGCATCTCTAACACTTAGAACATATATTTCATTAAATATAAGCTGAATGAATAGATGCATAAATTAATAAATGATGAGCAAATGCTAATATGCCCACTTTTAAACCGTTTAGTGGTCTCTACCACCTTCGGGATAAAGACCACACTTCTTCATATGTAGAATACATTACCTGAATGGTCTAGATGCCAACTTCTTCAACCTTGACCTCCAGCCACTCCCATCTTCCTTTCAATACTCCATTCTTCACTCAGATTGACCCTTTTTGTCCTGTGAAAGGACCATGTTCTCTTTTGCATATTGGCCTTTGCTCTTTCCTTTGTGTAGATCACCATACTTCCCCCCACATCCTAGCTCTCAATCTTCACCTTCTTAACTCCTACTCAGCAACTTAAATGGTTTGTTCTTCTGGAAGCTTTTCCTGACATCCCCAGTCTGGGATTTAGAGTTGACAGAACTAAGGCTCAGGATAGCCCAAGGTTCCACAGCTCAGTCAGTGGCAAAGTCAAATCTATCCTGGTTTATCAGACTCCAAATATACATTATCTCATTTGTACTACTCCTCGCAACAACTCAGTGAGCTAAGGGGATAAGTGAGTAGTCCAAGATTACATAGCTAAAGTGGTGGGTTGTTTTGGTAGTTTTTGTAGTGCCAAATCCAGGTACCTCCTATTACACCAAAGCAATTTCATCTCGTTGAAGTTGGAAGAACTTTGCCTTATGAAGTGACAGAATTGGTTATCTGACTATTGACCGAAAAACAAAAGATCCTTCATCATTACAAATTTTAAAACCAACCCCTGGGCAAACATTCCAAGGGTAAATTCCACCACTAGTAAATGTAAAAATAACTTGAACCGTGTTCAGTCTTGGCACTGCCTCTTCTCTCTTTCCAAAAATGAGGCCTAGTGGCCCTTATCTATGGACTCTCAAGGGAACCAGGTGAACTAATTTACTATATTCTTTTACTGGGTACCCACTGCGTGGCCAGTACAATCATTTAACAATCGAGTAAATGTGAAAGTAGAGATGTTTTAACATCTTGTTTTGACTTTAGGCTCCAGAAACCATCAAAGTTAAACATCATTTTGGAAATTCAGAAATAACAGCTTTTACAAAGACAGAAATGTAGCAGGCAAAAAGGGATATCAGATAGAACTGTGTCAAATATGGTGATGGGATGACCATTTTGTACAACTCTCTATGTAATCTGAGATGAGCAAACTGGAGGTTGCTCTCCAAAGACACTCATCACTACTACTAAATGTGTGTGTATGCGTGCATGTGCTCATGTGTATATTGAAGAGATTCATAGTCAAGTTAGAAACTTGACCCTCTTTTGTTTCTAATATCTCACAAAGTTTGAACTTTGGTCATATCTTCCTTTTTTCCATCAAGAAAAGTTCTACTCTCCACGTCAAAGAAGCAAAACTAAATATACAATAAAACCTGCAATTAATTTGTAAATCACGACCTTCTTCAATTTTTTATTTAGCTCACCCACTCCCATCATCGTTCTAGAGAGCCTTCCTTGACAGTCTAAAGATAAGCTGTTCATGGTAAGAGCAGCCCTAAGAATAATGCTAATATTTGACAATGATCAGTTTTATGAAATAAATATGAGGGCTTGAAAAGTAAGATGAAATCTTCACTAAATTCATTTTCTTCATTGGATTGTACTTTAGTAGGCACATTCTAGCAATTCTGAAGTCCCATAATCTATCCTGCACCCCTAAACACTATTGGAAGTTCATGAAAGAAAAGGTTGACAAATATTTTCAGAGACTTCATCTATAAAATCAACACAGAGTGATTAGAGCACAAATATGCAAAGAAACCTCAGGAAAACAAGATGTCTTTGGAAGCAGCCACTCTTTCTAATAAATTTTTATTTATTCTTTTTTTCTTTCTAATAAATTAATTGAACGTATTAACAAGTTAAACACAGTAGAATGATCAGAAAGCGGAGTTGTCAAACACGCAATGAGAGAAAAAGGAATAACCAAGGCCAAAGTTGGTAGCGTCCAGGCAGTATTGTCCAGACCAGAGTGTGCTCTTGCTCACGAACTTTACCTACCAATACAGCAGAGTCTGCTGTTCCCAGAACAGGGCCTGGGATATATTAGGTCCTCAATAATAATTTTTTTTTTTGAGATGGAGTCTTGCTCTGTCGCCGGAGTGCAGGGGTGCGATCTCGGCTCACTGCAACCTCTGACTCCCTGGTTCAAGCGATTCTCCTGCCTCAGCCTCCTGAATAGCTGGGACTACAGGCACGCACCACCGTGCCTGGCTAATATTTGTATTTTTAGTAGAGACGGGGTTTCAACATGTTGGCCAGGCTGGTCTTGATCTCTTGACCTTGTATCAGGCCACCTCAGCCTCCCCAAAGTGCTGGGATTACAGGTATGAGCCACTGCATCCGGGTGGCCTCAGTAACAATTTTTTAAGTAAATGGCTTAATTAATGAATACGTGACTAAAAGGTCTCAATGCCATGGCCTCTGTGGTCACAGTTGCATTACCATGCTGTCGAGTATTAGGATCATATATCTAATTCCTCTAGATCTGGCTCCTCTGACATCATTTGGCATATAAATGATGAGAGGAACCTAGTGTCCCCAGTCCTGCTGTAAATGGTGACACCAGCATTCTAATTTTAAATGTCGATCTCTGACTCCAGTTCTTGTGGAGTACTGACAAAACATGCTTCTTAATCTGTAGAGCCGAGTTAGATCTGGGACACTGGCAAATTCAGCGAGATAATACTACTGGGGGTGGAGGAAGAGTTCTGGATGTCAATGAGCTTTTTCTCCAGGTGACATTATTTTATCTGATCATGTGTCCTTTTTATGTTTCTACCACTGCACTTTCTGTAAAATCAACACCAGTGCCCAAGAGTCTACTATTTTCCCTTATGCAACCAATTATTTTCTTGAATCTCATCTTGAAGAACAATTTTCCCTGGATATGATCCATGCCACTTGAGACTTCAGTTTAGTATCAAAAGGACCTCCATGTACCTTCCTCAGCTATTAATGGGTTCTCTTCATTATGGTTCCGAGGATTTTTTTCATCCAATTTGGAATGTTAGTACTAATAAAATAGAGCATTCTTTAAGTTGCTTTTTAAGTGTTTGAATAGATGAAAACATTCACACCATTGTCTCCCTGACCTTGAGGGACCACTGTCCCACATAATTCTTCAACCATAGTTAAGAAAAGAAGGATCTACTAACTGGTTCACAATAGTCATCAAAAGTTCACTGTGTGCCAAATTCTATGCCTTTTGAGGGGATCAGAAAATAAATAATGTGCATGGGCAATACTGAAGGCTACTGACAGATGAGTCTTCTGGTTACAATTGTATATAAAGGAGAGGGGAGAGTTCTGGATTGGAAGTCCCAGCTCTGCAATTATATGCTATGTGATCATGCACATGTCACTTAAGTTCTTTGAGCCCCCATCTTTTAACTTACTAAATGGGAGAAGATCTTTTTTTCCACCTTCACTTGCAAGGTGAAATGGAGGATCAAATGAACTAATAGATGTGAAAGTGCTTTGTAAATTTTAAAGTGCTATCCACAGATGACTCATTACTGCTATCATCATCATCGTCATCATCATATCTACTATTGTTAAGCAGAGAAGGTACCATTAGATGACTGAATGCTAACTTAAGCTTCTAACTCCTCAGGACAAAGCCACTCAGAGTACTGCAGCCAGTGCTATTGCCACTCTGGGTAACACCACAATTGCTACTTGCAAAACAGTCTTCCACACAGCAAAAGGGATCAGATGCTTTGACACCCGAATTGCTGGGTATCAAATCTCTCCCTTTATCTTTGCAAGGAACACAGTGTGTTGCAGCTGGAAAGAGACAATTTGAGTTGAAGCCAAATCATTGTGGCTTCAAGTTGCTGGAACTAGCTCTTCCATAGGTGAATTTTGTGAAGATATGGTACTGTGCTCCCCATCCACCCCCCACCCTATTTAACTGGATCTGAATTAGACTACACATTCAAAAAACTCTTCTGTCACTTTTTGTCAAAGATTTCTCTTTGAGTTCCTTGAAATATCTATTAAAAATTTAGCCTAAAGCAATATCTTTTGAATACCCAGCTCACTAATACACCACCAGCCTGCAAATGGATAAACTACTCAGAAGATATTTTCCACCCCTTAAATATAGTTCCAAGAAAGAATAGGAAATGCCTCATACCTCTAATGGAAGCTATTTGCTACAAAAACAAATCATTCAGGTCCGTGGACCTAGAAATGCCTTTTGCACATAAAACTGAAAGGAAGAGACAGCAAAACAGCAGCCGAAGACATGAAGTCATCACTCCCAAGCACATGATTCAAATAAAAATAAAATACTCATTGGAAAAATTGGCTACCCACACACCCAACATCATGGCTGAGCTACAGCAGTTGTCAGTTTATGTATAAAAGAAAACAATCAACATTTTGTATGAATTTCAAAGAAAATGAACTATTTGTCTCTTGTTAGTAGCTAATGTAAATATCAGAGCAAATAGCATTTTGGTTCCAATAAAAACATAGAACTTTTCAAAATGCTCATACATAAATCCTGACATCAAAATGTACGTATCTTAAGATGTTGGAACACGAGCACCAAATGATGTGCTTAATACATTTGTTCTTTCTTGAAGAGATGAGGCATAATCGTATGCAATCATCTTGTAGCTAGGAATTATATTAAGAACTTTGAACTATAAGTACTAAATCAAACTAAATAGTCTCTTATCCTATTTTTCTCTCTCCTACTTGTCATTTCTTCCTGAAGTTCTCATTACGGCTACATAATTCTACCCCTCATAACCCATAGGTTTTATTCAGAAAAGGAAGATAGCTTCCCCCACTCCTTTCCCTCAGAACAACAGTTTTCTCTCCACAAATGCTCATGGGGTAAGACCCACAGACATAATTTCAATGAACAATAATACCTTACTGGGTAAAAGAATTAGCTTATTGCTGCTTTACTTTTTGCAAATAGTTATTCTGTCTTTAAAATTTGCTATTGTTATCCCTTGAGAAAAGACAACTTGTTCTAAGAGAAATGTTAATGGGAAAATATGAGCTGCATTGTGATGTTAAATACTATATTTCCAAAGCTAAAAAAGTACAGTCCTTCTTCATTCAGTCCTAAAGAAGACATAATATCGCTGGCTAATAGGCTGTCACTAAATGACCGTTATTAAATGAATAATAAAGGAATAATAGCAATGTGATTTCCACTTACATCAACCACAAAAATCTTCTGGGAATCATCCAAAAACTGCACTTTTAAATGTAGCATTCTCAGCGAGGCTGTTGGGCTGCAAGCAGGCTCAGAGTGCTGTGGGTGCTTTCTCCAGGAATTTCACTCCCAGCTGGATGTGTTGCACTCGAGTCCCCCCACCCCCAGCCAGACATCCCCACTCTCAGCAGGGCACACTTCCGTTTGCTTGAAGTAATGCACACCCAAGGGCGTTTGTGCTGCCGAGTGCAGGGGATCAATAACATCTGGGCAGACTCCTGTTTGGTCAATATCAAATCCAACTGGACTTCCTCTAGCCCTCTTAAACTCAGTTCCTTTCTCCAAAGAAAAATATTAAAAAAGCAAGCATTTGCGATCTCTGGGGATTTTCTTTATTTCACAAGGGCACAATTTGAAAATCCTAGATGAAGCTTTAACACACTGAGAATAGTCATTCTCAAAAGTAAAAAGATTAGAGTTAATCCGAAATTGTACTAGAAATTTAATGGCCGAACTAGGAAGCATATATACATACATATATATATATATAATTATATATGTAATGTATAATTGCATATTATATGTAAACTTATATAATATAAAATTATATGTATAATTTTAGTTATCTGATTTCACATGATTTAGAAATAAAAACTATATAAAAAGGTATATGGAAAACTCCACTTCCACTCCTGTTTCCTCTTTTCTGTGTCCCCAGTACACCCCTATTGGTAACCAATTTTTTTCTTTCTATTCCCATAGAATTTATGTGCTTCTATCTATAAAGAAATGAAACAAGGAATACAACTGAGATTGAACCCCATCTCAGCTGAACAAGAATAACATTCATGTATTCTTGGATAAATGAATTAGGATAAAGAACATTCTAATAAAACAAGTTTGAATCATCAAGGAATTATATTAATATCGCTTTCATTATATATCAATAATTAGGATAACATTTGTTCTGGACTTAAAAAACACTTAAAGCAAGAACTAAAAAAACTTATTTCCATGTATATTTTTTGTTCACAAGAAGATAATGGGGTGAATGATTAAAAGATGTCAGGCACAATAGATGACATTAGACTACATTATGATAGGATTCTTGGCTGAAAGTGGTGTGAAAATACAGAAGGAGAAAAGCCAATTTAGAATGTTCAACTACTAAAGAACTTGCTCGTTTATTTTTATAAATGAATGAAGGGTATCAAGTTGTTATGATATTTAAATTGTGCTGGGTATGTTTAACATAGTGATGTAACAGTTTTTATTTTAAAATACCAGTATTTACACAACACCAGCAAATACATACTTTGTCAACTATTTAACTTCTCGTGAAAAATTTTAGGTGTCAACTTAGATGGGTGAGGGGATACATGATTTTTCAAAATACTTGTAGGGAGCGCATAAGCAGAATACTTTGTGGACTACTGCTTAAAAGCACTATTTCTCCAATTACAGTTGAGGGACAACTCACAGAATCAGTTGGGAAGAGTGGCCAACTTTTTAAAAATGCAGATTCCTGGGCCCCGTCCCCAAATTGGGTTATTAGGTTTGCGGTAAATCAGTTTTCAACATGCACCCCAGCTGATTCTCATGCAATCCGTTTAGGAAGCACAACTTAAGAAAAAATAAAAACTAGCATTTTACAGCATTGTAGCCATGGCTGAAGAGGGAGAAAAACCTCACATACATTTCTGGACTGAGGATAGAACTGAAATAAAAGCTAACCAGGACCCAGAGCTCACAAAATAGCAGCACCCATGAAGGAGCCTAGAAATAGGAAAAGGTCACCGGGGAAGGAAGGCACTTTCCCCGGAATTCCTAGCACGGTCAAAGAACAGAACAGAAATGGAAGGGCTTAGGCAGGCTAAGCCCACAGTGGACTCCCCGCTGTGGTTGCACTTTTGGAGTAAATAGAAGAAAGTCCTCTTCCATCTTGAACCAGCCTGTGGAAAATTCGTGTTTAGGAGGGTCGACCGTCACCAAAATACAACATGCGCTAATGGGAGCTGATTGCAAAGCAGGTGACAGAGTGCACTTTGGGAAGCACTACTGGAGGGGGGCAGAGAGGTACTTGCCATGAAAATGCCCTTGGGACCCTCTGTCAACACTGTTGGGATGGTTGAGGCACCTGTTCTGTTTTGGTCCCGCCGGTGGCGTCAAGTGTGGTCTCAGAGCACTTGCCTTCTGCCTGCTCACTGGGTGGGGCTTACCAGCATCTGCTCTCTGTTCCTAGGATCACAGAACTGCAACTTCCTGGGGAGCAGTTTCACCTCCATAGGCGTCGCTTCATACTCCTCACTGTCAATGCTAAAAGAGCTCCTGCTCCCTCCGGGACAAGCAAAGTGTAATGGCTGGCTTGGAGACACTCTGTGCCCTCGGCGTGCAGCTTGGGGTTTCGCTGACAGTGTCGGGTTCAATGCAGATATTCATAAAATCATCTTTGCTTGTCGGGTCAAGCTGATTGTTCCACGTTGTGATGATCAGTTCAACGGTGGACAGCTGCACATCTTTCCAGACCTCTGGGCTCACCTCTTGGGAAAGGGCACCCTGTGGTTGTGCCCAGTAGGATGCAAGCGTTTGTAATATTCTCCTCTATAAAGAAGGTCTTTGGACAGGGGTCTCCTCTGTTTCACTGGGAGATCTCTCTGTAGGTCCTGTGTATGAGATAGAGGCTTAATGAGTCTGAGGCCACTCCATAAGACTGCTGAAAAAGTGGGCTACTTTGATTTCTAGAGGCTCCAAATGCCAATATTTGCTAGCTTTGATGCCAGTATCTCTGAAGGATTCCCGTTGAAGGCTGATCATTGCAAACACAGGCTGTTCCTTTTCACCTTTGATCTGCAAGACATCAAGTGGAACTGTCCTTTCACAATGGCAAGTGTAGCATCAGTAATATGTTGGACTTTGTTTCCACTTTTGGCAAAGAGGGTATGACTCAAACTACTGGTCTCCCCCAGTAGGATAAATCCAGTGGGAATCTTACTGAAGGTAGCCTCATGTGTTCATCCAAGAACTCCAGTAACAACCTCCTGCAGTGTCCCATCTCCTCCTGCAACAATGATCACATCTGTGTTTTCCATCAGTTCCAGGAGTTTCTTGGCTTGTCCGTCATAATCTGTCTTAACAATAGTCACATCCATGCCAGATAAATATAAAATCAGGGCAGCATTTTTTTTTTCAAATAGAGTCCTGGCTTTGCCTTTGCAAGCTGCAGGATTGAGGAAAAACAGTTGCCTTCTTCACTTGTGCATTGGGAGGAATGAGTTGACTGCCAGACACCTGAGCTTCTTGACCGGCTGCTCTCCTTAGTAGGTTATCACAGTGTTTTCCATAGAGCCAATGGCCTCCCCAGGTCAGCAGGCAGAGCCCAGGTATAGCTTTCTTCCAATGATTTCGAAGTGTTTTGAAGAACACTGTCATCTAGAGATTTGCACAGCTGATCCCACTTGGTAACCAATTTTATTTGCGTTTTGTTGTAGTTGTTCAGCCTTCAGTGTTTTCTTATGCAAATTTTATAGAAGCAAATAGAAATGTTTGTATCCTACATAGGTAGCACACTATTATTATTACACTTTGTGCATTCTTTTTCCTCATATATCATGGAGATCCCCCTTTACCTGTGCATGGAGAACTTCATTTCTCTTCACGGATGCATAATTTTGTACTGTGCAGATGAACCAAAGTTCACTCAACCAGTCTGAAATTAATATTTCAGCCTCAACAAGACCAAAATGAGTATCTTCATACATATGTCAATTTATATGTGTGCAGGTATATCTGTAGGATAGATTTCCAGAAGTAGAGTTGCTGGGCAAGGATAATGAATTGGTAGTCATGATAGCTATGTCTAGGTTTCCTTCTATAAGGGTTATTATGGGTTGAATTGTGACCCATAAAATTCTTACATTGAAGTCCTAAGCCCTAGTAATTCAGATGTGGCTGCATTTGGAGATAGGGTCTTTAAAGAAGTAATTAAGTGGAAATAAAGTCATTAGGGTAGGTCATAATCCAATTTGACTGATGTCCTTATAAAAAGAGATTAGGACACAGACATGTAAATAGGGAAGACTACGTGAAGACACATGGAGGAGATGTCCATCTATAAGCCAAGGAGAGAAGCATCAGAAGAAACCAGTCCAGCTAACACCTTGATCTCAGACTTCTAGTCAGCAGAATGGTGAGAAAATAACTTTCTGTTGTTTGTCACTTGGTCTGTGATATTTTGTTGTGGTAGCCCCTACCAAACTTATAAGGGTTGTACCAATTTGCAGTTCCATTAGTAATGTATGAGAGTGACTGTTTTCTCTACAGGCTTGACAATGGAGTGTGGTATCAAACTTCTGGATGTTTGTCAAACTGATAGGTGGGAAAAAAATCCTGGTGTAGTTTTAAATTTGAACTTTTCATATTATGAGAGAAGTGAAGCATCTTTTCATATGTTTAAGGGTCATTACATTTTTTTTCTTTTGAGACGGAGTCTTGCTCTGTCTCCCAGACTGGAGTGCAAGGGCATTATCTTGGCTCACTGCAACCTCCACCTCCTGGGTTCAAGTGATTTTCCTGCCTCCACCTCCTGAGTAGCTGGGAATACACCTGTATGCCGCAGCACCCAGCTAATTTTTTTGTTTTTTTACTAGAGACAGGGTTTCACCATTTTGGCCAGGCTGGTCTGGAACACCTGACCTCAGGTGATCCACCCTCCTCAGCCTCCCGAAATTCTGAGATTACAGGCACGAGCCACCACACCTCACCCCAGTGCCATTATATTTCTATTAATTTCTTTTTTTTGTGAATTTCTTTTTCTGTGAAAGATGTGTTCATTTACTTCAACATCCCCATTTTATTTTTCTTATTTAAAACATTTGTATAAAGTTTAAGGAGTAAAAGTACAATTTTGTTATCTGGATATATATTCAGTACTGGAGAAGTCTATGCTTTTATCCGTCACCAAAATAACATACCCGTTAAGTAATTAATTCTAGTGGTTAAGTGATTTGTCACTATCCACCCCCTTCCCATCCTCTCATCTTTCTGACTCTCCAGTGTCTATCATTCCACCCTCTGTGTCTGTATGTACACATTATTTAGCTTATAAGTGAGAACATGTGGCATTTGGCTTTCTGTTTCTGGGTCGTTTCACTTAAGATAATGGCTTCCATTTCCATCCATGTTGCTGCAAGAGACACATTTCATTCTATTTTGTGGCTGAATAGTACTCGACTGTGTATACGTACCACATTTTCTTTATCCAATCATCTGTTGATGAACATTTAGGTTGATTACATATCTGTGCTATGGTGAATAGTGCTGCCATAAACAGATGAGTGCAGGTATCTTTTTAAAGTATAATGATTTCAATTCCTTGGGCTAGATACTCAGTAGTGGGATTGCTGGATTGAAGGGTAGTTCTATTTTTAGTTTTTTTGAAAAATGTTCATGATGTTTTCCATAGTGGTTGTACTAGTTTACATTCCCTCCAACAGTGGACAGGCACTCACTTTTCTCTGCATCCTCACTGATAACTGTGTTTTTTGACTTTTTAATGATAGATATTCTGATTACCATAAGATGATATCTCACTGTGGTTTTAACATGCATTTCTGTGATGATTAGTGATGTTGAGCATTTTTTCATATGCTAGTTGGCCATTTATATGTTTTCTTTTGAAAAATGTCTATTCACGTCCTTTCCCCACTTTTTAATGTTTTTTTGTGTGTGTGAAATTTTTTGAGTTCCTTGTAAATTCTAAATATTAGTTGGATGCATAGTTTGCAAATATTTTCTCCCATTCTGTAGGCTGTCTGTTCACGCTGACAATTATTTCTTTTTAGGTCTCCCTTCAAAAATATTGGTTTATTGTCTTTTCTCACAGATTTCTAGAAACTCTTCAAAAATTAGGAAAATTAGTATAGTCCTTTGTCTGTGATATGAGTTACAAATATTTTCCATATTTGTCCTTTGTCTTTTGACATTGCTTATGGTCTTATGAGGTGTGTGTGTGTGTGTGTGTGTTTGCCATGAGTTTTTCTTCTTTGTGTAGCACAATTTGTCAATCATTTTCTAAAATGGCCTCTGGACTTTGAGTTACAATTAGGAAGGCATTCACTTCAAGGCTTTTCTTAGTGCTTTTTTTTTTTTAAGTTAAATCTTTGATCTATTTGGATTTTATCCTGATGTGTGGTGTGAGGTATAGATTCCATTTAATCTTTTTTGAAATGGTTTCCCACTTGTCCTAATATTTATTGGAAAGTTTATTTCTACCTCCATTGATTTGAGAAGTTGCTTTTATCATATATTAAATTGTCTTATGTACTTGGGTCTATTTTGGGATTTTTATTCTCTTCCAGTTATGCACAAATATCACACTGTTTTAATTTTTGAGGCTCTAGAGTATGTTTTAATATCCAGTAAGACTGCTCCACACCCCGTCACTCTTTTTTTTACAGAATTTTCCTGACTATTCTTTTTTACTTATTTTTCTACATATGCTTATTCAATTCCAGGAAACAAATGTTGGCATATTTATTGAGATATGTTAAAATTATAAATTTGATTAGGAATAACTGATATCTCCCTGATGGTGCCTATTTATGGGACATGCTGTGTATGTTTATCTGTTCAGGTGTGCTTTTATGTCCTCCTCTGGAATGTTGCTGTATTTAATACACATTTTCATACATATGCAAAATCAAAGGGTATAGATAGTACAATAAACTCACATACACTCATTATTCAAAATTTTTATGTCAAAGCCCTAACACCCAGTACCTCAAAACATGACTGTATTTGGAGATAGGTTTTTTAAAAAGGTAATTACATTAAGATGAGGCAATTAGGGTAGGCCTTAATCTAATCTGGCTTGTCTTCTTGTAAGAAGAGGCTATTAGGACAGAGAAACTTGTGCACAGAGGAAAGACCACTGAGGACTCAGCAAGAAGGTGACCTTTCATAAACCAAAGAGAGAGTCTTCAAGAGAAACTAAACTTGCTGACATCTTGATCTCAGACTTCCAGACTCCAGTACTGTGAGAAATAGATTTCTGTTGTTTAAACCACCCAGTCTGTGATATTTTGTTACAGCACCTGGCTATAATTTAGATATGGTTTGTTTGTCCCTACGCAAACTAATGTTGAAATTTGATCCCCAACCTGGCAATATCGAGAGGTGGGGCCTACTGGGATGTGTTTGGGTTTTGAAGGCAGATCCCTCATGAATGGGTTGGTGCTGTATTCGGGGTAATGAGTGCTTATTGTCATGATGCTGGATTAGTTCTTGTGGCAATAGGTTATTTACTGGGAGGGCAGGTTGTTATAAAGCCAGTATGCCCTTCAGGATTTTCCCTCTGTTTGTATGTGACCGCTTCCCCTTTGACCTTCTCTGCCACATTGTAACATACATGAAAGACCTTGCCAGAACCCAGAGTCATGCCCTTGAACTTCTCAGCCTGCAGAACATGAGCTAAGTGTATCTCTTTTCTTTATAAATTGCCCAGTCAGAGGTATTCTCTTATAGCAACACAAAATGAACTAATACACACCCCTAGCAAGCTAATACAAATAATATTAAGATTTTTCTATTTTATTCTCTATCTTTTCCTCTCTCTCTACCTCCCACAAATGATTTTAAAGCAAATTCCAAGCATTATTTCATTTCACTCCCTAAATATCTTAGTATGTGTTTCATTAAAACGTGGAAATTTTCTTGTATAACTCCAAAGTCGTTATCCCATGTAACAAAATTATTAAACACTCTCTTATTATAATATACAGTTGACCCTTAAACAACATGGGTTTGAACTGCATGAGTCCACTTACACATGATTGTCTTCTGTCTCTGCCACCCCTGAGACAGCAAGACTGCCTCTCCCTCCTTCTTAGCCTATTCAACCTGAAGACAATGAGGATAAAGACCTTTACGATGATCCACTTCCACTTAATGAATAGTAAATATACTTTCTTTCTTATAATTTTCTTATAACATTTTTCTCTAGCTTACTTAACTGTAAGAATATAATACATATAACGTACAAAATATGTGTTAATCGACAATTTATGTTATTGGTAAAGCTTCCAGTCGACAGTAGACTATTAGTAGTTAAGTTTTGGAGGAGTCAATGTTATATGCTGGTTTTCAACTGTGCGAGGGTCGGCATCCCTAACCCTTGCATTGCTCAGGAGTCAACTGTAATACATGCTCAGTTTCCTAAGTGTCTCGAATTTTTTTAAAATATTTTTATTTTTCTTAACCGTCAATTAGTTTGAATCAGGATCCAAACAAGGTCCACACATTACATTTGGTTGTTACATCCATTGATTCTTTTTGAATCTATGGCAATATCTCTTCCCCACTTTTTATGCCCTAAGTAAATCAATTAAAGAAACTGGGTCAATTGTCCCCTGGAATGTTTCATGTTCTAGATTTGTCTGCTTGCTTCATTGTGTCATTTAATTTGTTCTTCTATTCCTCTTATTTCTTGATGAGATTCACTTATTTGTTAAAGATATGTCATGGTTGATGCTAGGTACTTCATATTGAATCAGAAGGCATATGTCTGGTTGTTTCATTTTTAGTGATTCTAAGACTGATCAGTGTGTTTAGGTGATGAATATCAAAGTGTTTGAAATTATTCCTCATAAAGGTTTGTAAATTTCTTATATATTCACTCCTATGTATGTGAATACATAGGAGTATTGGTTGCTTTTTAAAGTGAGATCTTCCCTGCCATTGCTTTTTAAAGTGAGATCTTCCCTGCTGTTATATCTTCTAATTGACAGTTGTTTGCATATGTGAAGGGAATTTATTTTTAAACATTAATTTTATATTTTATTAACCGTACTAAATTTTGTTAAATGTTTGCAGTAGTTCTTTACTTGATTCTTTGGTTTTCAGGTAGAAGACAATTCTATTATATGTGAGTAGAAAGGTTTTTATTGCTTCCTTTCCAATTCTAATAATAATAATTTTTTTCCATTGTCTAGTTGGGGTAGCTATTACCTTCAATGCAATGTTACATAATAGTGACAAGAATGAGCATCCTTTTTTCCCTCTTGACTGTAGTGGGAAAGCTTCCAGTACTTCCACATTAAGTAAAACAGTGGCTTTTGAAGGAAACCTTTAAAAAAGCAAATTTAAACTTGATTAGGCAAAAAGCCCAAACACCACCATTTGTCTATATTGAGCCAACTTATTCTACATCACTAAATAAATAGGCTGGTAAAATTAGACTTATGAATTGTTGTCATCTGATGGACAAAGGTGCATACCTTTGCTAATGTTTTGACTGCTTACATTACAGTCTCCACAACTTCAACTGGAGAGGCAACTGCAAGGCTGGTAGAAAAAGCAGTAGCTCTGGTAACCAAAGAGTCTATTTGGAATCTAACCAGCATTGTGACCTGGGGCAGGTCACTTCAGCTCCCTGTGCTTCAGTTCTTGACCTGTAAAGTAAGATGACAATTCTCTCTCTTTTTTTTTCTTTTTTTTTGAGATTGGCTTGCTCGGTCTCCTCTGTCACCCACATTGGAGTTCAGCGGCAAAATCATAGCTCACTGCAACCTCAAACTCCTAAGTGCAAGTGATCCTCCTGCCTTGACCTCCCAAAGTGCTTGGAGTACAGGCAGAATCCACCACATCTGGCCAACAATTCTACTTACTAGGGTTGTTATGAAAAACAAAAGATGTACATTGGTAAAATCATATATTTCAGTGCCTGGAACACAGTAGACACTCAACAAATGTTTGCTGAATAGGTTAATATTAAGAAAGTACACATGTATAAATCACATTTTTGTAAATGTTTAAAATAGTAAATAAGTAAGTGAAGAATGGATTATCTCTTTCCTCTTTTTCCACCTAGACTTTATTCCTTCAGATTTACTGGCCAAATTTTTACTAAATGGACTGTGCTCCAAAACAGGAAACTGTCCTAAAGGGAATTTTTATATTCTACTTAAAAGTAAAAATCCAAGGTTGAGCTAACCCTTGGAAAAATTAGCCTGGCCAGTCTATCTTCACTTAGTCTCTCCACATACAGGGAAGTAGAGTGGAAGAGATGGGCAGGAGCCCAGAATAGCGGCACACAGAGATTGGGAAATGGATTCCAGGGTTTGTGAGCTGGATAGAAATAGAAGAGGGAGTCTACATAGATTTTACCATTATCCTTTAAAAATAAATAAAGTAAACAAAAACTAAAAAGCAGCACACAACTGGTTTTACCTAAGATTCCAAGAGTCGTCTGTGGTGTAACTTGAAAGATGTAAGTTAAAAATCTTGATAGAAATTATAGTCCCAGTTCCTGACATCTCTTCATTAGTGTCTTATTCCTTTCAGGGTTAGTCTGTTCATTTATAGGGTCCCTTATTTTTATTTTTTTTAATTTTTTTATTGCATTTTAGGTTTGGGGGTATATGTGAAGAACATACAATACTGTTGCATAGGTACACACGTGGCAGTGTGATTTGTTGCCTTCCTCCCCTTCACCTATATCTGGCATTTCTCCCCATGCTATCTCCCCCCAACTCCCCACCCCTCAGTGTCCCTCCCCTATTTCCCCACAACAGACCCCAGCGTATAGTGCTCCCCTCCCTGTGTCCATGTGTTCTCATTG
>PVKP010037499.1:0-21611 GCA_004027715.1 Plecturocebus donacophilus | reverse complement strand
GCGTCCACTCGCTCTCTGCGCCCTCACCGCGAGCCACAATCCCGAGCTGCTGCTACGTGGCCATTTTGGATCTCTCTCCGCCCGGTGATGAAGTTTTTCTGTTTCTTAGTTTTCCTTTGGCGGACGCCCGTTCCCCACAGAGCCAGACCTTCCCGGGTTCGCTGCGCCCGCTGTGGAACTCTCAGTCCTCAGCACTTCCGATTGCTGTTTTCCTTGTGGGGATGGGACCAACCGAGCCCGTCCCCGTCCGTCCCGCACACTCCGCACCGGGAAGCGCCGCGCTGAGTGCCGGCAAAAGAGCCGCGCTGGCCAAAAGAGTCGCGCCGGCGACCCGCGTGGCTTCTCCGCCGGGAATCTCCCGGTCTGTGGGCAACAAAAACTCGTCGGAAGGTGCGGCGTCCACTTGTTCTCTGCGCTTTCACTGGGAGCTACATTCCTGAGCTGTTGCTAGTCGGCCATCTTGGATCTCTCCCGCCCAGCTAATTTTTTAGTGGAGATGGGGTTTCTCCATGTTGGCCAGGCTGGTCTCAAACTCCCGACCTCAGGTGATCTGCCCGCCTCAACCTCCAAAAGTACTGGGATTACAAGCGTGAGCCACCGAACCCAGCAGTCATTCATTCATACACTCATTCATTCATTGAGAGTGAGTCTCGTTCTGTTACCCAGGCTGGAGTGCAACAGCCTGATCTTGGCTCACTGAAACCTCCACCTCCTGGGTTCAGGTGATTCTCCTGCCTCAGCCTCCCGAGTAGCTGGGATTATAGGTATGCGCCACCACACCCGGCTATTTTTTGTATTTTTAGTAGAGTCAGGGGGGTGGGGTTCACCTTATTGGCCAGGCTGGTCTAGAACTTCTGACCTCGTGATCCGCCCACCTCAGCCTCTCAAAGTGCTGGGATTACAGGTATGAGCCACTGAGCCTGGCCTTAAAATGCAAATTTGACCCTGCCACCCACTTGCATAAAACTCTCAGGAGGCTGAGGTGGAAGAATCTTCTCAGGAAAAACTCCACTACCTTTGACAGCCTGACTTGACCTGGCCCCTGTCCACCTTACAAACCACTCCCCTCCTACCACAAGGATGTTATTTTAGTTCTTCATTCTCAACTAGCATGCTCCTTTCACATGCAGGATCTTAGCACTGTGCTGTCCTCTAACTCAGAAATAGTTCTTCCCCCTTATCTTATTAACTCTTCCTATTTCTTCAGAGCTCAGTTTACGCCATTTCCTCAAGAAAGCCCTCCCTGTTTCTCCCAGGCCAGGTCAGTCTCCTCTGTGACATGATTTTATAGAACCATGTTCCATTCCTTCAGGACACTACCTCCGCTTTCTTTTTTCTAGGGTGTTATCTGTAGGAAAGAAGGACTGAGACTGTTTTTAGTTTGTTTATTTTTGTTTTTATTGTACTTTAAGTTCTGGGGTATATGTGCAGAACGTGCAGGTTTGTTACACAGCTATACACATGCCATGGTGGTTGGCTGCATCCATCATCCCGTCATCTACATTAGGTATTTCTCCTAATGCTATCCCTCCCCTAGGTCCCCACCCCTGACAGTCCCCAGTGTGCAATGTTCCCCTCCCTGTGTCCATGTGTTCTCACTGTTCAATTCCCACTAATGAGTGAGAACATGCAGTGTTTGGTTTTCTGTTCTTGTGTCAGTTTGCTGAGAATGATGGTTTCCAGCTTCATCCATGTCCCTGCAGAGAACATGAGCTTGTCCGTTTTTTATGGCTGCATAGTATTCCATGGTGTATATGTGCCACATTTTCTTTATCCAGTCTATCACTGATGGGCATTTGGGTTGGTTCCAAGTCTTTGCTATTGTAGAGTTTTGTTTTACTTTGTTTTGTTTTGTTTTCTTTGAGATGGATTCTTGCTCTGTTGCCCAGGCTGGAATGCTGTGGTGCCATCTCAGCTCACTGCAACTTCCGCTTCCCAGGTTCAAATGATTCTTCCACCTCAGCCTCCCAAGTAGTTGGGACTATAGGCATCCATCACTAAGCCCAGCTAATTTTTGTAGTATTTTTAGTACAGATGGGGTTTCACCATGTTGGCCAGGCTGGTGCCCAGATCCTGACCTCAAGTGATCTGCCTGCCCCAGTCTCCCAAAGTGCTGGGATTACAAGTGTGAGCCACCGTGCCCGGCCCCAAGACTGTTTTTACTACCAGTGTATTTCTAGTGCCTGCTACAAAAGGTTGTGTCAGTAAATATATGTTGGATAAAATTTTAAGCCAGGTGCAGTGGCTCACGCCTGTAATCTTAGCACTGTGGGAGGTTGAGGCGGGTGGATCATCTGAGGTCAGGAGTTTGACACCAGCCTGGCCAACATGGCAAAACCTCTTCTCTACTAAAAATACAAAAATTAGCTGGGGGTGGTGGCCTGCGCCTGTAATCCCAGCTACTCGGGAGGCTGAGGAAGGATAATCACTTGAACCCAGGAGGTAGAAGTTGCAGTGAGCCAAGGTCATGCCACTGCACTCTAGCCTGGGTGACGGGAGTGAGACTCCATCTCAAAAAAATAAAAATTCAAATGCATGTTTATTTCCTCAGTCCCTACTATGCACCTAATCCTATGCTGCTTGACCCTAAAGGGGAATCAAGGTACATAAGAGAGATGTTTGACCTTCAGGAACTCCATGCCAGTTAGAAGCAATGGATACGGTAGTCAGGTGCAATGTCGCATGTCTGTAATCCCAGCACTTTGGGAGGCCAAGGTGGGTGGATCACCTGAGGTCGGGGGTTTCAGACCAGCCTGGCCAACATGGAGAAACCCCATCTCTACTAAAAATACAAAATTAGCTGGGCGTGGTGGCGCATGCCTGTAATCCCAGCTACTTGGGAAGCTGAGGCAGGAGAATCACTTGAACCTGGGAGGTGGAGGTTACAGAGAGCTGAGATCGTGCCATTGCACTCCAGTCTGGGCAACAAAAGCAAAACTCCATCTCAAAAAAAAAAAAAAAAGTAATGGATATATAAACCAAAAACGTTTTTATTGCCAAGGTTAAGGATGTGCTGATGCCTCAGGAGCTCCTCAGGACATGTGCCCAAGGTGGTTGGGTACTGTTTGGTTTTATACATTTTAGTGAGACATGAGTCATCAATCAATACATGTAAGATGTACATTGGCTAAGTCTGGAAAGGAAGGCCAACTTGGGGCAGTTGGGAGGCTTCCACCTTATAGGTAGACTTAAAATATTTTTTGATTGGTAATAGGTTTAAAGAGTTATTATCTAAAGACCTGGAAGTAAATAGAAAGGAATATCTGGGTTATGATTATAAGGGATTGTGGATACCAAGATCTTATCATGCAGACGAGGCTTCCAGGTAGCAGGATTCAGACAGAATAGATTGTAAATATTTCTTATCAGTCTTGAGTCTACTAGTCTTAAGGTCTCTGAGCTGATGTCTGTGAGGTATGTCTGACTACCACTTCCCATCATGGCCTGAACTAGTTTTTCAGGATAAATTGGAATGTCCTTGGCTTAGGAGAGGGTCCACCAGCCAGTTGGGATGCTTAGACTTTTATTTTTGGTTTACAGATATGATATGGACTATGGAGACACATTTCTGTAACAGAGTAGAAGTAGCAACATAAGAAGAACAAAGTGCTTTAGGGGACAAGCGGAGGAGGGAGAGATCAATCCCAGATGGGGAAAGTAAATTCACTTTTTGTGTGTGGTGTTGCTTTTTTTTTTTTTTACTTGTTGTGGGGAAGGGATCCATTCATTCAAAGTACATCTTTTTTTTTTTTGAGAGTCTCTTGTCACCCAGGCTGGAGTGCAGTGGCACGATCTTGGCTCACAGCAACCTCCGCCTCCCGGGTTCAAGCAATTCTCCTGCTTCGGCCTCCCAAATAGCTGAGACTACAGGCGCACGCCACCACGCCCGGCTAGTTTTTTGTATTTTTAGTAGAGACGGGGTTTCACCATGTCAGCCAGGATGGTATCAATCTCCTGACCTTGTGATCTGCCCGCCTCGCCCTCCCAAAATGCTGGGATTACAGGGGTGAACACAGCGCCTGGTCCCATTCAAAGTACATCTTGAAAGAATAACTACAGTTCTCTCTAGCGCTGTCCTAAGTGTTTTATGCGGTTAAGGACACTGAGATTTTACAGATGGGGAAAACAAGGCACACGACGGTCAAGTAACTTGCTCAAAGTCACACAGCTACTAAGTGGTAGAAAAGGGAGTTGAACGCAGGCTGCTTGGCTCCAAAGCCTAAAATCACGGGGAAAACTTCATGGGAGATGTGGCAATGAAGTAGTGCCTCATTGAAGCATCTGTCCAGGTGGAAAACCGCAGGGCCCCTCTAGCAAAATCCAGACCGGAAAATACTTGCTTAGTTATGAGTTTCGTTACTTTCTATGCCCACTATCCCCAATTTAACGTGCAGAGGCATTTCGTGCACTGCATAAGAAGGCGGGGACGACTGACGCCAATTTCCGATTACGGCGAATTGCGGCTGTTTCCAAGGAAACATCAACGTGTCGGCAGCTAGGTAGATTCTCGCGGTGCTTCAAGCACCGGAAGTGACGTCACAGCTCGCGAGGCCCTCAGGTGGATCGCCGCGGCCCCTCCTCCTAGAGCGGCAGTCTTTTCCCGCGCGTGCTGCCCTTGCCGCTCCAGTCGCTCGGGGGAAAACATGGCGTCTGCCCTGGAGCAGTTTGTGAACAGTGTCCGACAGCTCTCAGCTCAAGGTGAGGCCCTAGGCCACCGGGCTAGGCCTGGGCGAGTACCGGGGACGGGCCTGCATCCCCAGGCGCCAGCACGGATGGCTGAGACCGCCCTTTTAGCCCTGAGCCTCTTCTCCGGGGCCGGGATCAGGGTTGCAGCGTTTAGATCAGGGCAGGATCGAGCGCGGCCGAGTGTAGGCAGCCTCTTCGCACTCCGCGGTCCTCGCCGGCCGGCCTCCCCTCCCTCGGGCCGCCAGGAGCCCCCACCCCCCCGGCCCGGGCCCCTTCCACTGGCCGCTTTGCTTGACAGTTTGGGGGCGTGACTTCCGCCAGACGCCTTCTCTGGGAACTATTGGTCCCTTTTGTCTCTCTTGCCTTCGGTGATTGGCGCACCTCCATGTCAGTTTCCCTGCCGCCTGCTGACTAGGCCGCTGGGAGCGGACGGGAGGCGAGTTCGTTCTGGGTGCATTGCCTGGCTCCGCGGCTCGTCTGGGCCGGCTCCTCCGCTGCCAGGCGGCGCACGCTCGGGAACCCGTGCGCCTATTTAGGTCCTACAGATGCTGCGGAAGCTCTCGCTCGTAGGACCACCCTTTTTTCCTTTTTTTGATGCAGTCTCGCTCTGTCGCCCAGGCTGGAGTGCAGTGGCGCGATCTCGACTCACTGCAACCTCTGCCTCCTGGGTTCAAGCCATTGTCCTGTCTCAGCCTTCCTGGTAGCTGATATTACAGGCGCCCACCACCTCGAACGGTTAATTTTTTTTTTGTATTTTTGGTAGAGATTGGGATTTCACTATGTTGCCCAGGCTGGTTTCGAACACATTACCTCAAGTGATCCGCCCACCTCCACCTCCCAAAGTGTTAGGATTACAGGCGTGAGCCACCGCGCCCGGCCAGGACTCCATTTCTAGGGATAGAACTGTGATGATTTTGCTCTCACTTTCCAGGTTGTTTGGTTTATTCATAGCATGTGAATATGCTGGACCTGAATTCTGGACCCGAAATTGGAATAATTAGATCCTGGCTGTGAAGGCCCCTTTAACTATCCCATGCTTCAGTTTCTTGGTCTGCAAAATAAGTACCTACTTAATACAGAGATGTGAAGATTAAATGAAAGTGTCTGTCATAAGGGGGGCAATAAATACAGCTGCAAATTATTGTTACCGTCATTAATTATAAAGTTCTAGGAGCTGCGTGACCTTGGACAAGTCACCTTTAATCTCTGAGTCTTTTGTGTCTCCATTGTAAAAATGGAGGAGTGCTTTTACCTCACTGGTGTAAGGCATATGATCTGATATGGAGCTGCACTTAATAAATAATAGTTCTTCCTCATTTTCCTTTTTATTAATAGAAATTAGGTTCACAGGGAAGACACAGACTTGCATTTTCTGTGAATAAAGGAACCACTGGTTTGTTAATTTATGCCACAAATATTTAGTTTTCTCCTTCCTCTGGGGTAATGTAGTTAGAAGCTTCAGGTTGAAATCCCTTCTCCGTCACTTCTTGTGCGAGCCACTTAATTTCTCTGATTTACAAAATAGAACTAGGGCTTTTCTGATTTACAAAATAGAACTAGGGCTTTTGTGGGCATCAGGTTGTAGGATGCTATAGGAACAGTGTGCTAGACAAAGGTCAGTATGATAACTTTCATTGCTGTCAGCTACTGTGCCTCATACTCACTACACAGATCTTTGAGTTTCAGGCCGGGCACCGTGGCACACTCCTGTAATCCCAAGCACTTTGGGAGGCTGTAGGGGGCGGATCACCTTAGGTCAGGAGTTCAAGACCAGTCTGGCCAACATGGCGAAACACCATCTCTACTCAAAATACAAAAAATAGCTGGGTCTGTCGGCAGGCACTTGTAATCCCAGGTACTCAGGAGGCTGAGGCAGGAGAATCGGTTGAACCTGGGAGGTGGAGGTTGCAGTGAGCCAAAATCATGTCATTGCACTCCAGCCTAGGCAACAAGAACGAAACCCTATCCCCCCAAAAATAAATAAAAGTAAAAAAAAAAAAAAAAAAAAACTTTGAGTTTCTGTTTTCTCTGCTTTTCTTCAGAATTTTCTAATGTAAACCTCAAGAGAATATTATAATATTCAGGTTTTTCTAATTAGAATTTCATTGGCCGCATCTCTGCTTGGACTGATTTCACATGCACCCTGTGGCACTTATGCTTTTTTTTGACTCTGCCCTTGGCCCTGCACTAATATTAGTTATCTAAGGATTTCATAGTGACCCAGCTTTTATTTCAGTCTTAACTTGACACTGATTATTAACTAGTAGAGAACTAATGGATTGCAGTGCTTATTTCTGGATGTTACAAATTATTGTTAATATATTTAGAGTAATGGGTTAAAAAGGCACATTATTTAACTGGAAGAAGTTACTTCATACCTACCAGTGAGATCTGTAATAAAATTATGGTGAGTTGGTATTTCCCAGTTAAATCTGTGTGATCTCAAGAGGTGATACCTAATACGATCACAGCTGTTTTATTCTTGTTTTGCCATGCATGTATAATAATGATATATTTCCTCTGCTTTCAGTAAAACGTATCAAATTTAAAAGTATTATAGGAGCACCAGAAATTAAATTGTAAAAAGTACCTGGCTGTAGTCACTTATATGTTAAGCATTATATGATGTTGTATTCTTTTAGTAAGGAAAAGATGATGCAGTTGTTATGTAGAAGCACAGAAGTAGGAGACTTGAGTTAATGCCCATGAACTTAAATATTCTGTCCCTCTGTTACCAGAAAAACAGCTAGAGTGCAACCATGGTGTCTGCCATGAGAATAATTGTCAAAATCGATGGATCTACTTCATGGTACCAATTCAGGCCTAATTTTTTTTTCCCTCAGACAGAGTTGTGCTCTGTTGCCCTGGATGGAGTGCAGTGGCGTGATCTCAGCTCACTGCAACCTCCATCTCACAGGTTCAAGGATTCTTCCATCTCAGCCCTCCAAGTAGCTGAAATTACAAGTGTGCGCCACCACACCCAGCTAATTTTTGTATTTTTAGTAGAGACACGGTTTTGCCATGTTGGCCAGCCTAGTCTTGAACTCCTGACTTTAAGAGATCTGTCCGCCTCATCCTCCCAAAGTGCTGGGATTACAGGTGTGAGCCACAGCACCCGGCTGAGGCCGAATTATTAATAGATTCTGTACCCTAGTTGTTAAAACATAGCATTGCAGGCCAGCTTTGGTGGCTAATGCCAGTAATCCCAGCACTTTGGGAGGCTGAGGCAGGAGGATTGCTTGGGCCCAGGAATAGGAGACCATCCTGGGCAACATAGTGCGACTCTAGTCTCTACAAAAAATTTAAAAAAATAAGATGGGCAGGGTGACGTACACCTATAGTCCCAGCTGCTCCGGAGGCTCAGGTGGGAGGATTGCTTGAGCCCAGGAGGTTGAGGCTGGGGCAAGCTATGATCACACCACTACACTGTAGCTTGGGTGACAGAATAAGATCTTGTCTCAAAAAACAAAACAAAACAAACATAATATTGTAGTATTGGGGAAAAATAGATCAGTTAGGAGATTAATTCAACAGGTAGCTGGTTGATGAGCTGCTAAGCATGTGCTGTATTCTAGAGCTGGAGAAAGGGACAGTCCCTCCACCTGAGTTTACTGAATTATCTAACCACCACAGTCCCATGTGAGGCAGAGAGGGCAGATATCGAGCTTATGCATGGGGAAGGGAACTGAGATGAGAGTCCAGAGAAGCCACAAGCTGATTGTCGAATGCTGGATGAGGCTCAGTCAGGTAGCAGAGGATGTCGGGAGAAGAATAGAAAACAGCATATGTAGAAGCATAAAGAGGAGAGAACATAGAATGTTGATTTTTCTGAGCTTGTTGTGACCAAAGAGTAGGTTTGTGAGGGGAAGTAGCAGGAGATAAGGCTGGAAAGGTAGCAGGGACCAGTTACTGAAGGGTCTTAGTCCAGGCTAAGGCATTTGGATTTCTTAAACTCATTGGAGTAATTCAATTGAATGCGCAGTTTAGAACAGACAGTACTAATACGAAGTGTGGGTTGGAGAAGAGAAAGATCACAGTAGGCAGACCATTTAGAAGATACATGATATAGACGAGGTGTGGTGGTTCACACCTCTGATCCCAGCACTTTGGGAGGCCAAGGCGGATCACCTAAGGTCGGGAGTTCGAGACCAGCCTGACCAACATGGAGAAACCCCGTCTCTACTAAAAATAAAAATAATTAGCTGGGCATGGTGCTACATGCCTGTAATCCCACCTATTCGGGAGGCTGAGGCAGGAGAATCACTTGAACCCAGAGGCGGAGGTTGCGGTGAGCCGAGATCGCGCCATTGCATTCCAGCCTGGGCAACAAGAGTAAAACTCCATCTCAAAAAAAAAAAAAAAAAAAAATAGAAGATTTATGATGTAGTCCAGACAAAAAATGATGAGGATCTGAATTAAGGCAGGGAGGGAAGAGAAAAAGGAATGGCGCTAAGAGACTTAGGAAGTAAAACTAAATCGTCTGGATACACAGAGGTGCTAATAGTAACATGTACATTTCTGGTTTGGGAGACTGGAAAACGGAATAGAGGAAAAGGTGAAAAATTCAGAGAGAAGTGGAAGGTCCGGTGTAATCTCTAATTCATTTTGAGACCACGGACAGGTTGTTTCACTCCTCTGGTCCTTCTGGGTCTTAATCCGATGAAGAACGTGTAAGAATCATTTTTGGGCACTTCAGGCTCTGAAGTACAAAGCTGTGGTTAGAGTTCCTTTAGTTTGGTTAGTGCTGTAGCTGAAATACAATAGTGTTGTTCCTGTTTTACAGGGCAAATGACACAGCTTTGTGAACTGATCAACAAGAGTGGGGAGCTCCTTGCGAAGAACTTATCCCATCTGGACACTGTGCTCGGGGCTCTGGATGTACAAGAGCACTCCTTGGGCGTCCTTGCTGTTTTGTAAGGGGCATCTTCTTTTATAGTTTTGTGCTTCTTAAAACTGAACACTGCACTTTCTGGCTTTATTTTTGGTGTAGAAAGTAAATCATTGTAAACAACATTGAGCTCTTTTGCAAAACTAAAGTTATAGTAGTTACATTTTACTCATTCCAACTAATCATTGCTTGTATTTTGTTCAGTTGTATCATTTTTACAAACTCCTTTATGTTTATACAAATTTTCAAAATTTCTTTTAAAAAATGGCCATCTCAATTGTGGGGACTATAGTTTGCATTTATCTGAATATTAGGACAACATAACAAGGCCCTGTTTTTGCAAAGAATAAAAAAATTAGCTGGGTGTAGTGGTACATGCCTGTAGTCCTAGCTTCTCAAGATGCTGAGGTGGGAGGATGGCTTGAGCCCAGTTCAAAGCTTTCAGTAAGCTACGACTAAGCCATTGCAATCAGCCTGCATGACAAAATGAGACCTTGTCTCAAAACAAGAAAAAATATCAAAGATCCAAAGCAACATTGCTTAGAATTCCCTTCAGACAATTTTAAGCTATTTAAGACCAATTAAATAGACCTTCCTTTAATTGGGATTCCTTATAACTGTGTACTTGGCGTAGAATTCTTCTTCTCTTGATGTTATATTATTACAAATTGGGATATTGTCGTTGTCTTGACATTGAAATGATATAAATAAACTGAGAAGAAATTGTCTTAAAGTGAAAGTCTGGCTTCACTTATGCTGGGATTCCTGAGACAAAGGTATGTGTGTGGAGCAGAGTTTAGAGAAGAAACTTGGTGAGAATGGAAGGATCTAGAGCTATGCTCTGCAGTATATGTAAATTAAAATTTAAAAAGATTCAGGTGTACTTGCCATGTTTCAAGTACTCAGTAGCCACATGTGGTCACATGTCCATGCCTTAGCACAAATCTATAACATTTCCGCCACTGCAGATAGTTCTGTTGGACAGTGCTGGTAAAGATTTCTACTGTCTTTATTTTCTTACTTACATGAAAGAGCAGGTGCTGGGCACAGTGGCTCACACCTGTAATCCTAGCACTTTGAGGCTGAGGTAGGAGGATCTGTTTGAGACCAGCCTGGGCAACATAGCAAGACCCCATCTCTACGGGAAAAAAAAAGTGGCTGGGTACAGTGGTTTATGCCTGTAATCCCAGGATTTGTAATCCCACTCTGAGGTGGGCAGATTGCTTGAGCTCAGGAGTTTGAGACCAACCTTCGCAACATGGCAAAACTCTGTCTCTACAAAAAAACACAAAAATTAGGCAGGCGTTGTGGTATACACCTGTGGTCCTGGCTACTCAGGAGGCTGAGGTAGGAAGACAGTTTGAGTCCAGGAGATTGAGGCTGCAGTGAGCTGTGCTCATGCCACTGCACTCCTGTCTGGGTGACAAAGCAAGACCTTGTCTCAGAAAAACAACAAAGTTAGCCGGTGTGGTGGCACACGCCTGTGGTTCCAGCTACCCAGGAGGCTGAAGTGGGAGGATTGCTTGAGCCTGTGAAGTTGAAGCTATAGTGAGCTATGCTTACACTACTGCACTCCAGCCTGAGTGACAGCAAAGCCCCCCTTTCAAAAAAGAACAGATGGCATGGATGTTTTCTGTACATACAAACTCATATATACACATATATCAAGTGAATAATGGACATGAAAGCATTTTAAAGCTATAAGATGTTTTACCATTGTATATGTTAGCTAAGATATGGAAAAAACACTGAGCTTGTGGCTGAGTACCCTGGTTTTGAATCTGCATTCTTCCAATTTTGAGTTTTGGGGCCCTGAGCTTCATATTTTTATTTATAAAATGGCAATTGCAGCCAGGCGTGGTGGCTCACACCTGTAATCCCAGCACTTTGGGAGGCCAAGGCGGGTGGATCATGAGGTCAGGAGTTCAAGACCAGCATGGCCAATATGGTGAAACCCTGTCTGTATTAAAAAATCAGAAAATTAGCCGGACATGGTGGCATGTGCCTGTAGTCCCAGCTACTCAGGAGACTGAGGCAGCAGAATCACTTGAACCCAGGAGGAGGAGGTTGCAGTGAGCCGAGATCGCGCCACCACACTCCAGCCTGGGTGACAGAGGGAGACTCCATTTCAAAAAATAAAAATTAAAAAAAATCGCAGTCACAATACTTCACTGACCTATTGTGAACCCCAAATGAAATTGTTTCTGACATGTTTTGATAATTACAAAGTGTAAATACAGATATATGGTGACATTGTTAAATAATACAGTATAGATGGAAGTAGACAAACCAAAAGATACAGGAGAAATTATGATTAGGTAATATCTATTTTTTCTTTTTCTTTTTTTCTTTGAGACAGTTATCGTTCTGTCGCCCAGGCTGGAGTGCAGTGGTGCAACCTCTGCTCACTGCAGACTCTGCCTCCCAGTTTCAAGTGATTCTCCTGCCTCAGCCTCCTGAGTAGTTGGGATGACAGGCATGTGCTACCATGTCCAGCTAAGTTTTGTATTATTAGTAGAAATGGGTTTTCACCAGGTTGGTCTTGAATTCCTGTCCTCAAGTAATCTGCCCGCCTCAGCATCCCAAAGTGCTGGGATTAAAGGTGTGAGCCACCATGCCTGGCCTAATTTTTCTAGAAATTAGTTTCAGTAGTACTTTTTTTTTTTTAAGAACTTGAAATTTACTTTTAAGCAATGCCTTAATAATGCTAGCTTACATGATTTTTCCCCTAAAACCTGTCACCAGCACCCTCTCGGAGTGTTTCTCATGGCAGTTGATGGCACCATCGGCCAAGACACTTGGGATGGATCACCTGAGTCCTCCCTCTTCTCACCACTCCACTCTACCTGTCCTGCCCATCTGTTGTTCTGTCAGTATTATTCCCAGAGAGACCACACAGTTGGTGGCAGCATCTTTTTTTTTTTTTTTGAGATGGAGTCTCACTCTGTTGCCAGGCTGGAGTGCAGTGGTGCCATCTCGGCTCCCTGCAACCTCCACCTCCCGGGTTCAGGCGATTCTCCTGCCTCAGCCTCCCAAGTAGCTGGGACTACAGGTGCGTACCACCACGCTCAGCTAGTTTTTGTGTATTTAGTAGAGATGGGATTTCACCATGTTGGCCAGAATGGTCTCTATCTCTAGACCTTGTGGTCCACCCGCCTCGGCCTACCAAAGTGCTGGAATTACAGACGTGAGCCACCGAGCCCAGCCTGGTGGCAGCATCTTTAATCTGAGCCGCTGCCCACCTCCAGCCAGCCCATAGCTTTCACTCTTGGTCCCCCTTAGTATGTTCTCCTCAAAGCAGGAAAAGCAACGACTAATTTTTTTTTTGCGACACTCTTGCTTTTTCACCCAGGCTGGAGTGCAGTGGCGTGATCTCGGCTCACTGCACTTCTGCCTCCCGAGTTTCATGTGATTCTCCTGCCTCAGCCTCCTAAGTGGCTGGCATTACAGGCTCATGCCACCACAACTAGGGAAATTTTTTGTACTTTTAGTAGAGACAGGGTTTCACCATGTTGACCAGGCTGGGATTACAGGCTTGAGCCACCATGCCCAGCCTCTTTGTTTCCATTTATTGGAGTTTTTCATCTTGAAAGTTGTTCTTTATTAAACATATTTTTCTTTTCTTTTTTCTTTCTTTTTTTGGAGATGGAGACTCTGTGTCCCAGGCTGGTCTTGTATAACTTGCCTCAGCCTCCTGAGTAGCTGGGATTATAGGCACTTGCCACCACACCCAGCTAATTTTTTTGCATTTTTAGTAGAGACGGGGTTTCATCATGTTGATCAGGCTGGTCTTGAACTCCTGACCTCATGATTCACCTGCCTCAACCTTCCAAAGTGCTGGGATTATAGGTGTGAGCCATCCCGCCCAGCTATTTTTTTTTTTTTTTTTAAGATGGAGTCTCGCTCTTGTTGCCCAGGCTGGAGTGCAATGGATCGCACAATGGTGCGATCTCAGCTCACAGCAACCTCTGCCTCCTGGGTTCAAGTGATTCTCCTGCCTCAGTCTCCTGAGTAGCTGGGATTACAAGCATGCACCACCAAGCCCAGCTAATTCTTTTGTATTTTTAGTAGAGACATGGTTTCTCCATGTTGGTCAGGCTGATCTCAAACTCCCAGCCTCAGGTGATCTGCCCACCTTGGCCTACCAAAGTGCTGGGATTACAGGCGTGAGCCACCGCACCCAGCCTAAACGTATTTTTCTTAACCCTTATTTGTGTCTACTCTGTATCTTGATTGTGCAAAAGAACCAGGTCAGGAGAATTTTATAGACTCTGGTTCTTACTGTGTTTTTGAGACTGGATCTTGCTCTGTCACTCAGCTGGAGTGCAGTGGCATGATCATAGCTTACTGCAGCCCAACTTTGTAGACATAAGCGATCCTCCAGCCTCGGTCTCCCAAGTCTGGGACTACAGACATGCACCCCCACACCTGGCTAATTTATTTTTTGTAGTAGAGACAGGGTCTCACCATATTGCTCAGGCTGGTCTCAAACTTTTTGCCTCAAGCAATCCTCCTGCCTCAGCCTTCCAAAGGCTGATTATAGACATGAGTCACCGTCCTGGCCTAGTTCTCAATTCTAAAACATACTGTTGCTCAGGCCGGGCCTGATGGCTCACGCTTGTAATCCCAGCACTTTGGGAGGCTGAGGCAGGCGGATCATGAGGTCAGGAGTTCGAGACCAGCCTGGCCAACATGGTGAAAACCCATCTCTACTAAAAATACAAAAGTTAGCTGGGCATGGTGGCGCACGCAGGTAGTCCCAGCTACTCAGGAGACTGAGGTGGAAGAATCGCTTGAGGCTGCAGTGAGCCGAGATCGCGCCACTGCACTCCAGCCTGGGCAACAGAGCGAGATGCTGTCTCAAAAAAAAAAAAAAATACTGTTCCTCATTAAATTTTACAGAGTGTCGGAGGCAGGGTGGATTTCTTGCATACGTTGCTTCTGTATTTTATGCCATGAACTATCAGAGTAATTTGATTCTTTTCTGCTCATTCTAGGTTTGTGAAGTTTTCTATGCCCAGTGTTCCTGACTTTGAAACGCTGTTCTCACAGGTTCAGCTTTTCATCAGTACTTGTAATGGGGAGCACATTCGATATGCAACAGACACTTGTAAGCTAAATAACATTTTATTTTCCATTGAAAGTATTTTGCCCTTGTGGTTATATTTATATTTTCAATATTTTGTTATTGTATCTAGTTGCTGGGCTTTGCCATCAGCTAACAAATGCACTTGTGGAAAGAAAACAGGTAAGAAATACTATTCAAGCATTCCTAGTTGCTATAATATCTAACTAGATTATACAATGCACTACTATATTAAGATTCCAGATTAGTACTGAGCATCCAACACCTGGATGTCCATGGTCACTTGAGAGCACTCACAGCCATTGCTATAAGTATAGATAGCTCCAGCATCCCTTGAGTGAGGTGGAGGCACAGGGAGGTGTTGCACCTCAGAGAGGCTGCTGGTGGTGGAACTACCAAGTATTGGGAATTACCAAGCTAGTACCCTTTATGTTGCAATAGCTGGGTTTTATCTGTTACATTTTTATTTTAACTTTTAATTAGGACAGTATTTTAGCCTTACAAAAAGCCTCAAGAATAATATAAAAAATTCTCATACATTTCACCTATATTCTCCAAATGTTAACATTTTACCACACTTACTCTTTTTTTTCTCTCTTCCTCTCTGTTTTTTTCTGAGCCATTGGAAAGTAAATTGCAGATGTGTTGTTCTTTATCCCTAAATACTTCAGTGGGTAAATCCTAAAAATTAGGACATTCTCTTACATAGCACAGTGTAATGGTCAGCATCCAAAAATGAACTTTTTTTTTTTTTGGGAGGCAGTCTCGCTCTAACGCCCAGGCTGGATTGCAATGGACTGATCTGAGCTCACTGCAACCTCTGGCTCCCGGATTCAAGCAGTTCTCCTGTTTCAGCCTCCTGAGTAGCTGGGGACTGCAGGTGCATGCCACCATGCCAGCTGATTGTATTTTAGTAGAGATGGAGTTTCACCATGTTGTCAAGCTGGTCTTTGACTCCTGAGCTCAGGCTTGCCTCGGCCTCCCAAAGTGCTAGGATTACAGGCGTGAGCCACCGCGCCCGGCCCAGAAATGAATGTTAATATAACGCATCAACAAATTGACAGATCCCATTTAGATTTTCAGCCAATAAAAAGGACTGTCTTTTGCTAAAGGACATCAGCTGTTCAGACAATATCCCTATAGCAAAAGAAAACCTTGGGCCTTGGGTTACATTACATTGCTATGTCTCTTTAGTGTCCCGTAATCTGGAACAGTGCTTCAGTCTTTATCTTTTATAATAGTAAGTTATAATGTGGATTTTTAAAGAAAATTTAGTTAGTTATTTATTTTTTTGAGATGGAGTCTCATTCTGTTGCCTAGGCTGGAGTGCAGTGGTGTGATCTCAGGTCACTGCAACCTCCACCTCCTGGGTTCAAGCAATTCTTGTGCCTCAGCCTCCTGAGTAGCTGCGACTACAGGCACGTGCCACCACTCCTGGCTGATTTTTTTTTTTTTTTTTTTTTTGAGAGAGAGTCTCTCTGTCACCCAGGCTGGAGTGCAGTGGCGCGATCTCAGCTCGCTACAGTCTCCACCTCCTATGTTCAAGCAATTCTCCTTCAGCTCCCGAATAGCTGGAATTACAGGCGCCTGCCACCATGCCTGGCTAATTTTTGTACTTTTAGTAGAGATAGGGTTTCACTATGTTGACCAGGCTGGTCTCGAACTCCTGAGCTCAGGCGATTTGCCCGCCTTGGCCTCCCAAAGATTTTTGTATTTTTAATAGAGATGAGGTTTTGCCATGTTGGCCAAGCTGGTCTCTAGAACTCCTGACCTCTGGTCATCAGGCCACCTCAGCCTCCCAAAGTGCTGAGATTAGAGGTGTGAGCCACTGTACCCAGTCAGGTGTTTATTTTTAATTTGAAAATGAATTTAAGATTAGTGGTTTGAAAGAGGCTGAAAATAGAACCAGTTGTTATTTTGTAATACTAAGTAAACTGTTTGAAAGAGATGGTTAAGAAAAATCACGAGTTTTTGGAAAAGCTGTAAGTTATTGAGATATTTTTAGTCCCTTTTGTCCAAAAATTGATTATGCCTCACTTGACACTTGGTCTTGTTATTTATAATCAGGGCAGAAAACAGTCCTTTTGAAATCTATGGTGTTAGTTTTGGTGATAATTTACTACCAGATAAGGGCTAGACTGCCCTATGGGAAAATGCCAACATCCCTATCCACAAGTAATTTTCCTAAGCATAAGCTGTTATCTCTTGTATAATCAGTGATTTGGAAAGTTTTCATTTGTTTAGATGTTAATACAATGAACTGTTGAGAAAGTAATACTGTTTTTGATTATTGATCTTCATTGTAAAAATAAAAGATTTTTATGATTTAAAATATAATGCTGAGTTACTAAAAATTCCAAGAAAAAGCTTAAGAAAATGTTTTCTGACTTAAATGAGACAGAAATTTCCTGAAAGAGTATGGAAACCTTATATTGCTATTTAAAGGAACCTATCAATTAGTGTTATTTTTTATTTGTAAGTGACAACATAAGATCCAATGTGCTGCCATCTTTGAGAACTTATCTGAAAGAGATGTCATTTCTGACAGCCCCTGCGAGGAATTGGCATCCTTAAGCAAGCCATAGACAAGATGCAGATGAATACAAACCAGCTGACCTCAATACATGCTGATCTCTGCCAGGTAAGCAACCAAAGTGTGTGATTGACACCAAGTCAGAGGTGTAGGTTGTTACAGGCTTCCTCGACGTCGGGTTTGATAAACCAAGGCAAGTTGGTGGATCCTGTGATGTGTTATAAAAGTTGGAATATGTAGGTACATCTCTTATATTCAGAACGGTGCTAGATGCAAACTCTAGGATGGGGCTCAGTTAGTAAGCTTGTAGAACCAATAGGGTAATTAATAGCTGTACTTTTTTTTTTTTGAGACAGTGTCTCGCTCTGTCACCCAGGCTGGAGTGTAGTGGTGCGACCTTGGCTCACTGCAACCACTGCCTCCCAGGTTCAAGCATTCTGCTGCCTCAGCCTCCCGAGTAGCTGGGACTACAGGCACGTGCCACCATGCCTGGCTAATATTTTTATTTTTAGTAGAGATGGGGTTTTACCATGTTGGCCAAGCTGGCCTTGAACTGACCTCATGAACCATTGTGCCCAGCCCTAGTTGTAACTTTTTTTAAAATCCTGAATCATTTAAAAAATTGTGGAACCGAGTGGGTGCAGTGGCTAGCACCTGTAATACTAACACTTTGGGAGGCCAAGGTGGGCAGATGACGAGGTCAAGAGATCAAGACCATCCTGGCCAACATGGTGAAACCCTGTCTCTACTAAAAATACAAAAATTAGCTGGGCGTGGTGACATACACCTGTAATCCCACTTACTCAGGAGGCTGAGGCAGGAGAATTGCTTGAACCCGGGAGATGGAGGTTGCAGTGAGCCGAGATTGTGCCACTGCACTCCAGCCTGGCAACAGAGCATTACTCCATCAAAAAAAAAAATTGTGGAACCTGCCAGACACAATGGCTCACACGTGTAATCCCAGCATTTTGGGAGATTGAGGCAGGCAGATCACCTGATGTCAGGAGTTCAAGACCAGCCTGACCAACATGCAGAAACCCCATCTCTACTAAAAATACAAAATTAGCCAGGCTTGGTGGCGCATGCCTGTAATCCCAGCTACTTGGGAGGCTGAGGCAGGAGAATTGCTTGAACCCGGGAGGCGGAGGTTGCAGTGAGCTGAGATCATGCCATTGCACTCTAGCCTAGGCAACAAGAGCAAGACTCCACCTCAAAAAAAAAAAATTGTGGAACCTGAGACTTAACACAGCTAACTTCTTACACCTTAAAATGTTATTCATTTATTTATCTTATTTTGTGAGGTTCGAAGTCCAGAAAGCAAAAGGGTATGTATATAATGAAGTCTCCCTCCCACTGTGTTCGCTAGCCATCATCTATTTCTTCTCTGCAAAGGAAACTATGTTGGTAATTTCTCGTGCATCCTTCCAAAGACATTTTATGGACTTAAAAGCAAATATGAGGCTAGGCGCAGTGGCTCATGCCTGTAATCCCAGTACTTCGGGAGGCTCAGGCAGGTGAATCACCTGAGGTCAGGAGTTCGAGACCAGCCCGGCCAACATGGCGAAGCCCTGTCTCTATTAAAAATACAAAAATTAGCCAGGCGTGGTGGCGAATGCCTGTAATCCCAGCTACTCGGGAGGCTGAGGCAGGAGAATCACTTGAACCTGGGAGACGGAGGTTGTGGTGAGCCAAGATTGTGTCATTGCACTCCAGCCTGGGCAAACTCCATCTCAAAAAAAAAAAAAAAAAAAAAAAAAAATATATATATATATATATATATATGAATAGATATTTTCTTATTTTTTTACACAAATTTTAATAATTATGCAAACTCTCATGTAGCTTGCTTTTTCTATTTAACGTATCTTTGAGATTATTCCATAGTGGTTCTCTACAGGTACAGAGTATTCTGTAATATGCGTATGCCATGGTTTCACAAGTCTATGTGGGGTATTTACATTGTTTCCTTCAAGAAACATTGTAAACAGCAGTGTTGGGCCTTGCTGTTTAGTTTTTTATAGAGAAATCCTGGGCTGGGCACGGTGGCTCACGCCTCTAATCCTAGCACATTGAGAGGCCGAGGTGGATGGATCACCTGAGGTCAGGAGTTCTAGACCAGACTGGCCAACGTGGTGAAACCAGATCTCTACTAAAAATACAAAATTAGCTGGGTGTGGCACTGCACCTATAATCCCAGCTACTCAGGAGGCCGATGCAGGAGAATCACTTGAACCTGGGAAGTGGAGTTTGCAGTGAGCCAAGATCATGCCACTGCACTCTAGCCTGTGGGACAGAGTGAGACTGTGTCTCAAAAAACAAAACAAAGCAATGGTATTTTATTCTGAATGGCTAAGAAAATGGAGTACAGGTTGAGTATTCCTAATCCAAAAATTTGAAACCCAAAATGATTCAAAATCTGAAACTTTCTGAACACCAACATGACACTCAAAGAAAGTGCTCACTGGAGCATTTGGATTTCAGGTTTTCAGATGAGGGATACTCAGCTGGTATATATTCTGCAAATATTCCAAAATCTGAAACACTTCTAGTCCTAAGCATTTCAGATAGGAAATACATGAAATGTGTTGACATTTAGATCATTTTAGTCAATAAAATGTAAAACAAAATTATATGGAAATTTCTAGAAACTGTGAATTTTCTCCTTCTGCTAATACCTGCCAAAGTAAAATTAAAGTGATGATTTACTATCAATTTGTTCACAGCTTTGTTTGCTAGCAAAATGCTTTAAGCCTGCCCTTCCATATCTTGATGTGGATATGATGGATATCTGTAAAGAGAATGGAGCCTATGATGCAAAGCACTTTTTATGTTACTATTATTATGGAGGGATGATCTATACTGGGCTGAAGAACTTTGAAAGAGCGCTCTACTTTTATGAACAGGTAATCATCTCTCTAATATCCCTGAGGTGGTTCTGAACTTGCATGACCAAAGAAGTGCTCCCATAGGTTTGTGGCTGGAGTGGAGTGATCCCGGGGCCTCCATTTCAGGTGGTGGTCCTTTCAGAGACTGCTTCTCTGTGATCACGTACATGGTGGTAACCTGATCCCTAAGTTGAGGAGCAGTGCCAGTACATAGAAGAGTGCTTGTGGGTGGGTGCTAATCTAGGCTTTGCCACTTATACCTTATCTGATTTGGGATAAGTTATGCCATCTCTTGACCTTTATAGCTTCCTTTGCATTTAAGGAAGAGATTGAACTTGATGATCTTGGATGTGTCTTCTCATTCTAAAACCAGGTGTGGTATTTTGTTAAGTTTTATTTAATCAGTGAAACATTCTCATTATTCAAGATTTAAAGGGTATAAAGGAGTACACACCTTTATACCCCCTCCCACCCTTTCTGTATCTGTGTAATGAAACATAATCCACATTTTGGTAGACTGTTCTGGAGGTTTACTCAGATTCTGAAAAAGATATGTACAATATGGATTAATAAACCAGTTGTCTTAAGGTAAATTAGTCATATTTCATAAGTTCCTGTTTAGTTCATAGCATGTATTAAGTAATATTTAAAACCTTCAGAGAGCTCAATTTAGGTAGAATTCTAACACACACACACAGACACACACACACACACGCCTCTGTGGCTCTGAGCCATACTACAGTGAGTGGTTGATGTGCCCTCTTGAGGGTACCTGAGAAGGGCCACCATAAGGTGCCAGTAGGCAGAGATGATGTTGTCATTTAAGTACATGTCTAGTCAGGTGACTTCTCTTTAAGTCTACATGTTCAGAAAATTATAAAAATGCATTTCATAGGCATTAGATTCATTATCATTGCTGTAGCTGAATATAGTAACTCATGAGCAAACTGATTTTTTTTTAGACAGAGTCTTGCTCTGTTGCCAGGCTAGAGTGCAGTGTCACAATCTTGGCTCACTGCAACCTCCACCTCCTGGGTTCAAGCAGTTCTTCTGCCTCAGCCTCCCGAGTAGCTGGGACCACAGTCGCGTGCCACCATGCCCAGCTAATTTTTGTATTTTTAGTAGAGATGGGGTTTCACCATGGCCAGGATGGTCTCGATCTCTTGACCTCATGATCCGCCGGCCTTGGCCTCCCAAAGTGCTGGGATTACAGGCGTGAGCCACTGCACCCGGCCGCAAACTGATCTTGAAATATCAAGATGATGTGGGCATTAAAAAGGCAAGAGACAGCCGGGTGCAGTGGCTCTTGCCTATAATCCCAGCACTTTGGGAGGCTGAGGCGAGTGGATCACCTGAGGTGGAGAGTTTGAGACCAACCTGACCAACATGGAGAAACCTCGTCTTTACTAAAAACACAAAATTAGCTGGGTGTGGTGGTACGTGCCTGTAATCCCAGCTACTTGGGAGGCTGAGGCAGTATAATCGTTTGAACACGGGAGGCCGAGGTAGTGGAGGTACAGTGAGCTGTATGGC
>PVKP010037498.1:0-21612 GCA_004027715.1 Plecturocebus donacophilus | reverse complement strand
AACTGACTTTGTTTATGGCTATAGTCTAGATTGGATTTACTGTTCCCTGGTACTCAAGCCTTCTTAATGCTCATTTCTTCTGTTTTCTAGGGAAGCCTCAGAGGCCTCCCTGATAAGGACTACGTGGAAGGGAAGCATTCAGAGTTCTTACGTGGTGAAAGTATGTTCATTCCATCATGATGCCCTGCTGCTAGTTTAACTGGGTATAGAATTTGAAGGTGAACATAATTCTCCTTCCGAATTTTAAAGACCTTGTCCTGTGGTTTCCTGACATCCAGACTTGCTATTAACATTTGTATTCTACTTGCTTTATTCTCATACCTTTGTAAGTGGCCTTTCTTTTTTTCCTAGAAATTTTTAGTATCTACCATCTGAATGTCCCAGTGGAGTTCCCAGCTTTGTTCATTGATTGCTCTGGACACTTGGTGGGCCCTTTGGAAACTGTAGTCCTTGAGCTCTGGAAAGGTCTCTGTGTGATTTCTGATCATGTATGCCAACACTTCTGTTCTGTCTTTCTGAAACCCCTTTTAAGTCAGATTGAAGACATTTTTAATGAAACTTTGATGTCTCAACTTTCTTCTCTTTTTTTATGGCATTATATTCTTAACTTTATCTCTTGAGAGTTCTAGGAAATGTTTTTAGCAATCCTGTTTTCATATCCCAGAGCACACGCTTGCTCTCTGGCCGAGCTCATGGCACTCCACCCTTGTGTGATGGGTACAACAGCTCCTGGGATCTTTTTGGAGACTCCAGATACATCTTACATCTTAAGTTCTGCTTAATTCCTTGATCTTCTGTTTACGTTTGGCCAGCCAGGCCCCTCTCTCTCATGTTCTGAATGTTTTTCAATGTTTGCTCGGGATCCGTGCACGAATGGGCCTGCTGGCATTTAGGATGTGTTGGCAACGACTGGGGGAGGTGACTGTCATTACACTGAGGAACCCCATCTGTCAGAGCTGAGGCCGCTGCTTCTGAGAGCTTGGACTCGAGGTACAGGGCTGGCAGCCGGCAGTGGGACCTGGTGGGACGCTCTGGTGCGGCAGAGGGACAGGACGAGGACCCCACGCTCAGCCCTTTCCCAGCCTCTTGGTGCTGTGGACCAGTGTGCACCTCCACAGGGACTTCTGCCTTCCCAGCGTGGCATTCAGAGCAACAGATGGCCAGGCCTCTCCCCCACCCAGTCTTGGCACCCCTACAGCCCTGGCGAGACCAGGGTGGGCGCAGACCCTAGTGCCCTTTCACCCCCAGGCTGTGCAGCTCTGCGACGTTGTGCCCTGTCTGGAACCTGTCATACCCCTGCACAGCTAACGGGATCCAAAGGGAGCCTCCCCCAGGAAGCCCCTCGTGGGAATCAGTCCCGCGGCCCCTGTCCCACCTCCCTGGCTCATTGTCCCTGTTACAACCCAGATTTCCCATGTCACATCCGGTCCTAGCCTGTGACCTCCTGGGGTGCGGAATCATCTCTGCAAACACAGCTCCTCGGCCCTTGTCAGTGCCGTGTGAAGGCAGCAGCGTGTTCTCCTGAGCCAGTGTCTGGGCCTGTTGAGCAATGCCTGCAAAGTCCACGGGCCTGGATGCATGAGGCTATGCCTGTGTCTGTGCTGCTAGAGACCTTCCTGAGATCCACTGCCCTAAAGGCCTCATGGGGGACAGAAGGGAAACACAGGGGCCCCCTTGGTCTGACAAGCCCAGGTGGGTCCCCCTGTCAAGCGGCAGGGTGGCTGGCAGCCCCCAAGTGGTCATCTTCCTTCTGGGCTGTGGTCTAGGGCTGCACATTCAGGGTGGGGGTGTCCCAGTGGGCGCGGTGCCACGAGGGTCCGCAGACCCCTGGCTAGAGGTCAGCGTGGTGGGCCCCGTGGGACAAGGTGTGGCAGTGGCCCTGGGAGCTGAGCAACTGTGGCTGGGACGGGTGGAGACCACCGAGGAGGAGGGGCTGGCGTAAAGCCCCACTTCCTGCAGGCTCAGGCCCGGAAGATGGCGCCCAGTACGCAACGCATTCCCATTCTACAGTTTCCTGAGCTCCCGAGTGCCTGCTTCAAGTGACAGTGGACAGTCCTCACAGGGGCATGCTCAGGCCCTGGCCCAGGCAGACCCACGCCCTGGCACGCAGCCCCACCGGCTGCACCACCTCTCGCCCTCGTCCTCCTGGCACTGCCGGCTGCCCCTGTCCTCCTGGCACTGCTGGCTGCCCCTGTCCTCCTGGCACTGCCGGCTGCCCCTCAGCCCAGCCCTCATGGCTCTCTAAGCCTCCCCCTCCTCAGGAAGCCCCCCAGGGACCCATGCTCCCTGCTCTGACCCCCAGCCCCCAGCTTTGGCCATGCACCCCTAGATGGCTGATCCCCACACAAACTTTCTGTTTCAAGGAACAAAAGCACCCCTGAAACTTGTCTAAGGAGGAAATGTGTCAACTCACATTCCTGAAAAGCCCGGGTCCCTCTCGAAGTCCTCCCCTCCCTCCACTCCCTCCTCCTCCCTCCCTCCTTGTTCCCCCTTCCCTCCCTCTCTGCTTCCTTCTCTCCTTCCTCCCTGAGATGTGGGGCGCAGAGGAGCGTTCCATTCCCTGCGCCACCCTGGCAGTGCTCCGGGGGCTCCGGTTGAAAATGGTCGGGGACACATTTGCATCACAGCCTGCCCAGCCGGCTCCGTGGCCCCTGATCTTCCTACTGCAGTCTCTGCCAGGGCCGGAAGGGCATTTCCGGCAGGCGGGAACAGCAGCGTATGAAGGCAGAGCTCCTTCCCGGAGAGGAGGCCCAGCCCCGTCCCCAGGGGCTCCCGGCTTTCTCTCTCCCCCTACATTCCTGTCTCTATGCAGCAGCCAGAGGGACTTTAAAACATAAACCAGACCACAGCACTGCCTGCTCAAGCCCCCCATGGCCTCCCTCTTCCCTAGGAAGCAGTCCAGGCACCCTTCCATGGCCGTGGACCCCACGCCCCAGGGCCCCATTCCTGCCCATGCAACATCCCCTTTCTGACTCTACCCAGCCTCCGTGCAAGGCCTCTTTGCCTGCGTGAGTGGCACCCTGGGGCTGTGCAATGGCCAGCCCTCAAGCCACCCGAGGTCTGCTGTTGGCACCTGCCCTCTCCTGACTGCAAAGCCGCCCCTCACCGCCTCAGGTCTCTGCCCCAGCCTCCAACCCCTCATTCCTGCCCCAGCCTATGCCTGTGCCTGGAGGCTGTGGCCTGGCTCTCAAGCTGGAACAGAAGCTCTGAGAAGACACGGCTGGCTGGCACCATCTCACCTGTGAGAACCCTGTGCCTAGAACGGAGCCTGGCACAGAGAAAGTACCCGACAGGCTGTGAGCCCTTGTCTTCCCCTTGGCACCCTGAGTCACCTGTCAAACTGAGGGGCTGGCAGAGCTGGAGGGAGTTCCATCTCAGCCCCGAGGTGCCTGGAGCCGCTTTTGGGGGTCACTGATGGCCTCAGGATGCCAGCAGGCCCTCTGATGCCCAGGGCTCATTCAAGGGCATCTGCCCTGTGTCCCCATGCACCTCTGTTCAGGGAACCTGGGCTGCCCACTCTCACAGAGGTGGAGACCTGCACCGCCTTTTTGCCCCCAAACCCGGCCGCCTTCAGTGCTTGCTGCAAATGTCCCTCCCCTGCCGTATTTTTATGACTCACCCCCTCAGCCCCGAGCCTGGTCACCAAGCTCTGACAACACCTCCAGCCCCTGTCTCCATGATCCCGTCTTTGATATGCAGCCATTCAGCCACATGGAGTGTGTCCTCTGTCGAGGGGGCAGGGATCTAAAGGATGAGAGAAGGAACAGAGGGAGGATCAGCATCTCGGCTGATCCTGGTCTATTTTTAGCTAGTGGTGGGCTGTCACTCCAGCGGCCAGCAACTGCGTCATCAGTGCCTTTTGATCTTCTCATTGTTGCTACAAGATACACAGGAGGCAGCTGCTCATGCTTGTGGAAAGAATGAGGGCGGGCACACAGGCCTGGCATGTGGGGAGGATGAATGAGTGCAAGCGAGTGGTGGATGAATAGGTGAACGGATGGGGAGCTGGAGGGATGCAGAAAGGGATGCATGGATGGATGGATGGTTGATGGATGAATGATTGGATGGATGAAGAAATGGATGAATGGATAAAGAGGTGGATGGATGAATGGAGAGATGAAGGGAAGGAGGGCTGAATGAAGGGATGAGTGGATAATGGATGATGAATGGGTCGATGGATGGATGGTTGAGTGGGTGGGTGGATGGAGAGATGCATGAAAGATAGAGGTAAATGGAAAAATGCAGAGATAGAGGGAAGGAGGGCTGAATAAAGAGATGGATGGTGAATGGATGGGTGGACGGGTGGACGGGTGAACGGGTAGATGGGTGGATGGATGGATGGATGGGTGGACGGGTGGATGGGTGGATGGCTGGATGGATGGGTGGATGGGTGGATGGATGGATGGATGGACGGATGGATGGGTGGATGGATGGATGGGTGGATGGATGGGTGGATGGATGGGTGGATGGGTGGATGGGTGGATGGATGGGTGGATGGGTGGATGGGTGTGTGGATGGTTGGAAAGACGAATGAATGGATAGAGAAGTGGATAGATGAATGGAGAGAAGAAGAGCTGAATAAAGGGATGATGGGTGAATGGATGAATAGGGAAATGAAGAGATGGGTGGGAGGACGGATAGATGAGTGGTGGACAAATGGATGGATGGGGAGATGGAGAGAAGGGAAAGCTTGATGAAGAGATGATGGCTGGGGGGTTGGTAGATGGAGAGATGATGGATAGGTGGATGGTAGAGGGATGGAAGGAGAAAAGGAAAGAAGGAAGGGTGGATGGAAGGGAGGGAGGGAGAGGGAGCAAGCAGGCTTGGATGAGTAGCCAAAGGACCTCAAGCAAGGGTGTCTCCCTTAGGAATACATGTGCCCCAGAGTCCTCAAGGCTGGCATCCCTTCCTGCTCCATCTGCTTCTGCCTGCTGGGCAGATCAGTCTGCTGTCCTACTAAGGCCTAGGTCTTGACTCTGGACTCTTCTGGACTCTTCCATGCTCATGAGAGGGCCCGTTGGAGCGTCCTGGTCAGCTTGGCCCAGTGCCTCTGGAGCCTGGCCTGGGATCTGGAGAGAAAGCAGCCATGCAGAGGGCCCCAGCACTATGCCCATCTGAGGCAAGCTCTGCATACTCAGCTTTCCTTGTGGACCGTGGGCAGGGCTTGTCCTAGCAACCATCATCCAGGCACCTGCTGCGTGCTGAGCACCATGCTGGGTGCTTCTCATGCTCTCAATAGCCCCGTGTGGTCAGTACCAACCCCTCCCCAACTTAACCCCATGTTCAGGGTGTCAGTGAAGGTCCCAAGCCTGGAGTGGCCAGGTCACAGCTTGAACCTGGGCAGCCTTTGTTCTCTGTGGGTATTGGGGTTGTGTAGGCTGCCACCGTGGCATCCACACTCCCCCCTAGAACTCACATAGCTCTTGGGGTGCCACAGCAGGGAGCCCACTGGACCCCTGGGCTTGCCGGGGGTCTTGTCAGGGAGCTCATGGGTGCCTCTGCATTCTGAGAAGCTATGCTTAGGCCCCACAGGATGGTTCTGAGTTTGGGGAACCCTCTCCTGGCCCTGTGGGGTCAGAGGAGGTCCTGGGAGCCCACCTCCTGTAGATCCAAATGCCTGGTCTCAGCCTAGGATCCCCACCCCAGTGCCCCGTCCCAGAGCCTTTGAGAGTGGGGACAGGGTGTCTTGTTGCCAACTCCAAGAAGGATGAGGCACCAGGATGCCTGACAGCAGAGTTGCAGGGGGCTGGCACCATTGTCCCAGTCCCAGGCTGGCCCAAGTCCCTCCTTGAGCTGTCCCCTCCGTGTGCAGGCAGAGGGGCAAGTGGGAGACTGTTCAGGAGAGGGTGGGAGCAGACAGGGGGGTAGGGTGGGGGCCCTGGAGGTACTGGGCAGAGCTGCTCCCAGCCCTTCCTGCCAGGCTTTCCAGAGCTCCAGGCTCTGAGGCTGTACCCTCTCCTGAGGCAAGCTGCTCAGGGGGTCTCCAGGCTGTTTCCAACAGCTGCCTGTGCTGAAAAATTAAGTGCTGCTGAGTCACCGCACACCTGTCGGGGTGGAGGGGACTTGGGGGACCAGCCAGCTGGATCTGTTCCCTTGCAGGCAGGCATGGCACTGGGGAGCCCAAGTGTGCACAAAGCCCTGGACGAGGGCTCCGTGAGATGAATGCGAACAGCTGGCAGCGTGGGCTTTGGGGGATCAACAAGTCCCTGAGGAAGAGTACGGTAGCCAGGGGTGAGCCCTTGCACGCCTCTGCCCATCCTGGGATACCCGCCGTGGCATTGCTGTTGAAGGGTCAGCAGCCACTGTGCAGGGAGTGCCTGCCACAGTGTGGAAAACACAAACAAGTGGGCAAAGTGGATAAAGATTCAGGTCGTGGGAGGGAGACTTGAAGGGCAGGTTGGTCAAGACTAAAAAGTGGAGTCAAGCTCAGTGCTGGTGACGACATTTGGGGAGAGGGGCTTCTTGAGCAGTGGGAGAGAATTTCAAGAGCCTTTTGTGAAAATGATCAGGCCACTGAAAGTGAGACCACACTCACCCTGAGGTCCAGCAATCTCCTCCTTCTGAGAATCCTCCCTGGAGCAGTAATGCCCCTGGCTGTGGGAACAGCTTCTGGGGTGTGTGTCGTCACAATCCAGGAGTGGTGAAAAGCTGGACTCTGACTGCCTGTCTTCCAGAGGGAGCAGGCAGCCACCCCGTGTTGAAGCCACACTACCTATGATGAGGGGCTGGAGGCAGCAGAAAGGGGCCTATAGGACCCTTTGACTCGAGGGCTGACCATGATGTTTCCTTAAGTAAAGAAAGTGCTTGCTGCTCCTGGAACATTCTGGCTCACTCCCACCTCAGGCCCACTGCCCTGGCTGGAATCCCTGTGCCGAGTGCTCCTCCCAGCTCATGCCTTCCAAAGTCCCCTGCTCAGGAGGCCTTCCCTGAGCCCCCGCACACTGCATTTCAGGCGTCTCTATCTGATATCCAAGCCCTGAACCACACAGGTGCCTGTTCAGGGCTCCTAGAATGCACAAACACGTGTCTGTGACCACAGCCCGACCCCTGGGCCGTGGCTGCCTCTCTGCCTCTGGAGGTCCCCTTCAAAACCTTGGTCCCTGTCCCCAGAGGATGTCAGGGCTCAAGGGCAACAAAGCCCAGTGGCACTCCTGACCCAGGAGACAGAGGGAACCCACCCTCACCCTAGTCCACATGCCTGACCCATGACCCAGGCCTGTGGTGCCAGCCTGCACCCAGCTCTGCTCCACAGGCCCACTCTGCACATGCGCCTTCAAGGGTTAACGGTGCGAGCTCCTCACGGCACCAGTGCGCTTGCCTTTGACATGAAAATGTTTTTGCAGCAGGCCCGGATGCCAGCATTTTTGTGGTTGCAGTCAGATGTTTTTAACTACATTGGACAGAACCCACGGCGGCCCTTTCCATGGCTTCAGCCAGTTTCTGAGCGCTACCTTGAACCCCCGTTGCACCCCAGGATGAGAATCACACCAGTGCCCCCAGACCCCCAGCCCTGTGCAGACACTGATACCCTTAGGATGAAGCTGACCCAGTCATGGCAGCCACCCCAGCAGGCAGGGGGAACCTGCTGTGGCATTTCAGATCCTCAGCAGCAACTACCCTGCGAAAGAACAGGTTCCCCAATTTTGGTTCGTGGCACCTGAGATGACGGCTTCAAATGATGTCCCTGGCCAGAGAGGTGGAGGATGCTGGGCAGAGCCCTGGCATTAACTCAGGGCATCACAGAGGTGGCGAGAGCTACCCTGGGCCTGTTAGCGGGGCCCCCTTCCCACGGGGCCCACCGGGCACGGCCCACCTCCTCTCCTCCATGGCAAAGGTAAAATGTTAGACTCAGAGACATGATATCCCTTTGGGATGCAACTTAAATTCCAAGAAGAGACTCTGAATCCAGAGTCAGATGTATGTTAGAAACCTCTGGCACTCTCTCCCCAGCCAGCACCCACCAGCTTTGTGCAAATGTTCCACCTTGGATTTTTTTTTTTTTTTTTGAGACGGAGTCTCACTGTCACCCAGACTGGAGGGCAGGGGCACGATCTCGGCTCACTGCAACCTCCGCTCCTGAGTTCAAGCGATTCTCCTGCCTCAGCCTCCTGAGTAGCTGGGATTACAGGCGCATGCCACCATGCCTGGCTAATTTTTGTATTTTTAGTAGAGATGAGGTTTCACCGTGTTGCTCAGGCTGGTCTTGAACTCCTGACCTCGTGATCCACCCTCCTCGGCCTCCCAAAGTGCTGGGATGACAGACGTGAGCCACTGCGCCCAGCCCACATTTACATTTTAAAAGCCCTGAGAAGGCTTGTGGTGGAAAAAACTGACTTCGTGTAACCTAACTATTCCCAAACTCTGACTATCTACAAAATATGTTTCTCTTTCATCATGACAGCATATACATTAACACCCAAAATTCACTCTCCTGGCAAAGAAGTGACAGGATTGTCTGAAAAGCACACGGTCACCCCCGTGCACCCTGGGTTCCACAGCATCGACACCCAGTGCTCGCTGGCCCTCAGAGTGGGGAGCGTGCCTCAACTTCCGAGCCCTAGGGAAGAGTCTTGCCTGCTCCTCCCCTCCGTGTCAGGTGACCCGAGAGCTTGGGGTCGGTAACGGCACCCTCGTGCGCTTATTACCACATCTGTAGGTACACGGGTTCCCTTTCTGCAAAGTCACACCCCAAGCCCTGGCTTGAGCGTGTAGACAGGCTGCAGCCCCCGTTCCTGGAGCCACCATCACAGCTGTGGCTAAGGCTCCCACAGCGCGTGCATCCTAAGGAGACTCAGAGGTCCTTAGAAAGCGCCAAGAGGTCTTTCTCCAAGGAAGAGCAAGGCTGGGTGCCTCCGCCATGTCTGAGCCGGACGACAGGCGCTGTCATGGGACTTTGCCATGCAGGGTGAGGGGCCTAGAAAGGCCCCCGTGGTCCCTTCTCCACCAGATGCCCTCCACACGAAGATGGCTTAGAGGCTGGAAGCCCCCAGAATGCCTGTCTCCAGTTCCACCCCCAGCCCAGCTGCTGGTCCCTAACTCCGCCCACCTGTTGGGTCCTTAGCCCCAGCTGCCCAGAGCCCCCAGCCCCTGGCCTAGTCTGATGACCCAGGCCCTTCCCCCTGCCCAGGCCAGCCGTGTGCTCAGCTGCCAGGACAGCCCCCACCACACATTCCCCAAAAGGTGTCTCCACAACTGCCAGGAGACGGCTCAGCTTAGCTGCTCTTCCCGCCACCCCCAGGCCCAGCAGAATTATGTCTGGGAGGGTGGGCCATGTGCCTCTCGGAAGGTTGGTGGCACAAGAGGTTCATCCCACCACCCAGCCCCACAGAGCCAGGCCTCTCCAGCCCCTTTGAAAAGACCAACTGGACATTCCCCAGGGAGATTCTGCCCTACAGGATTAGGGAGTACCCTCATCTGGCCTTTGTTCGTTGGTTCATTCATTCATTCAACAAGGATATGCCAAGCATCCCTGTGCTCCAGGCATCGGTGGTCAACCAGATGGCCAAAGTCCCTCCTCCCAAGGTCTGTGGCCCGCTTAAAGGACAGACGATGACAGAGCATTTTGTGCTCTATGCCTGACCATGTGCCGAGGGAGGAGCAAGAGGAAGGCAAACCAGAGTTAAAGTGAGGAGTGGGCAAGGCTCATGTGAGTCCCAACCCACCCTCCCCTGGGCAAGCTGGGGATTTGGGAATGGGAGGCAGCCAACACCTGTCAGCCCATACATAAGAATAGAAGTCCAGTTGAAAACACATCTGAAACAGCAGGATCCAAACACTAAGTGCCAGGAGCCTTCTTGACATTGAACCTTCCTTGAATTCCTGAGATAAACCCTATGTGATCTTGACTCAAGTCCAGCTGCTGATGCATCTTTAGGATTCTGGCATACCTGATTTGGGCCTAGAATTTTCTTGTGTTTCCTTGAGCAGTTTTAGTGCCTGGTTTTACCTTGTCAGATGAGTTGAGCAACCTCCCCTTCTGGCTAGTGCTCTGGGATGTATGGGGTGGATGTCGTCTGCTTTTTTAAGAAATTATAGAAATCACCCCCAGAAACTAGACTGGGAACCTTCTAGAGGGGGGTAGGTAGCTGGCATTTCTTTTTCCCTAGTGGGTTTGTGTTTCTTAGGATTTTCTACCACATAACCACTTTTGGTATTATTTGCCTTAAAACTTATCCATCATGTTGTGTTTTCAATTTTATTGACAGGAAAGACATATCATATCCACTTAGAATTATTCAATTTCCTCTGTATCAGTAGTTATTCATTCCTAATTCTTATTTGTTACTTGTTTAAGGTTTATCTATTTTACTGGCTCTTCAAACACCCCACATTTGGTTTTATTGGTCAATCCTATTTTCAAAAAAAATATTTTCTATTTTGCTAATGTCTTTTTCTTTGTCTTTGTTCATTCCTTTCTTTGTATTTGTTTTGGTGTTCTTTGACTAGCTTCTTGAGTTGAAAGATCGCACATTTATTTTCAATCTTTTTTATTTTCCAAAATTGCCATCAATATTTCTCCAGATATCTTTAGGAAGCCTCCCTCACTCTTGGTGTGTAATCAGCTCATTGTGAATTCATCCTAAGATTTCCTCTCTGCCTTATTTTCTCGTTAATTAAAGAGTTACTTAGAAGGGTACTTTTTAAACTTCAAGATGTATCCATCTGTTGCTATTTTTATTAATAATTTTCTAGTTTACTTCTAAGTATACAGACTTTTTGAAATTTATGGAGTTTTATTTTGGTGCCTAATAGGGTCATGTCTGTGACCTTTTCCTATATGAGGGGAGACAGTGGAGTCTTTTCTGTTAATCGTGTTATGCTTGTTAGTGGAGCCTTGAGATTCCTCCACCTCCTGACTTACGCTGATATTGGTTGGTTGGTTGGTTTTCCCACTGTTGTTTGTCAGTTTCTGAGAGATGGGCACTAGGAAGGCCAATAATATTGTGGATTTCTTGATGTGTTGGTTTTGTTCATTTGTTTTTCCTTCCCTGTCCTCTGGACCCTTAAAGCCTGCGCACATGTGTCCTTCCATCTGGGGAAATGGTCTCCGTTGGGGGTTTGAGTCTGCATGGCTCCCACCTCCTTCTCCTCCTGCTAAAGTACCTCTGGAAGCTTCTGGAAGCCGTGTCCTCCACGTCCCCCGGCTCTTCCTTCATCCCATCCTTTCCTCTCCCTGACTGAGCTATCAAGGGGGAGTACCTGCACCCCACCTCCATTGCTGCTCATCCTCCCCAGGACCGTGCTGGGTCTCGGCCGTCTCCGGGGCTACTTCTCAGCCATCTCAGCGAGGGGCTCCTTAACCCTTCTTCCTTTTGCAGCTGCCTGAGCCCTTGCCTCCTTCTGAGGGCCTCAGCCCTCCTCCAAGGCCGGGTCTGACCTGCTCTGCTCCCTTGGTGGGAAGCTTTCATCTCTGCCGAGTGGGATGGGTCTCTCGAGTGTTCAGTGGCCCCTGGCTAGTGCTGTAGCTCCGTGGGTGTCACAGGGCCAGCGCCAGAGCCTGGTGCCCTGTGAGAGTCCCGCTTCCTCACTTCTCAGCTGTGTGACTCCAGGCGCGGAGGCCCCACATGGGGCAGGAGAACAGCTAGCGAGAGGATGTGAAGGCCGCTGTGGGCCTGGCAAGCGTTGGGGAGTGTGATGAGAATGGTGCCCATGGGGTCTTCACGCTGCACACACTTTCTCGAGAGGTTTCAAGTGGAGCCACAGGACCACTGTGTGTCCTGAATCATTGCTCTGGCTGAGGCAGTCTGGGGACCCATGAGGGCCAGATGGATGGGCTCAGATGGGGTGGGAGGCCATTGGGAAGTGGCTGGCAAAAAGCCTCCTGAAGGCAGAGCCCCGCTGACCCACAGCATCCCCTTCCCCCAGCTGTGATTCTGGACTGTTCACAGTGGCTTCCAAGGTCTTTGGGATGGGCCTTGCATGCTGCCCTCCTGCTGGAAGCCCTACCAGCCACTCGAGGTCCCGCCCTCTGCTCAGCTTGTTCTCTGTGCCCGTGACACCTTCTCACCTTTTCCTGGCTGGTATGTACGGGTCCTAGAGGGATCCCTTAAAGGGTGCATCTTCCAGGCCACCCCTGTCTCCCTCCTCTGCAGCCACATCCCTGCTCTACCTGCCCCTCCCCTCCAACAAGTGTGTAGCACCACAGTCATGTCACAGCTGCAGAGATGTCCCCATTCTATCCTTGTCCCTACATGGCAGAGTGGACTTTGCAGGGTGACTAAGTGAAGGATCCAGAGATGGGGAGATGATCCTGGGTTATCCAGGGACCCCGAAGGTGATCACAAGGGTCCTTCTAAGAGGGAGGGGGAGGGTCAGTCAGCAGAGAAGACAGGGACGGAAGCAGAGCTCAGAGAGGGTGAAGGTGCTGTGCTGCTGGCTTTGAAGATGGAGAGGGGGCCACAGCCTAGGAGCACAGGCAGCCTCTAGGAAACTGGAGAAGGTGAGGAATGAATCATCCCTAGAGCTTCCAGGAGGTATCAGCCCAGCCAACACCTTGTCAGCCCGGTGAAACTTCTGGCCTCCAGAGCTGCGAGATGACACATGCATGCTTGCAGTAACATGGCACCACAGTGCAGGATGCCAATACAAGCGCCAGCACAGGGCCAGGCCCTAGGGTACAGTGTGGATAAGATGGACTGGACCCTACCCTCCTAGGGATGTCCCTGTAGGAGGTAGAGGTGGGGAAATTGGGACAGGTATTAAGCCACTATAGCAGGATGCAAGTATTTAGTTAGAATTGTGCTAAGTGCTGTAAAGAGAACTAAGGGCTTTCTAAGAGGTTGTGAGCCTATCTAGGGTATTAGCAGAGGTGCCCCAAGGAAGGTCCCTGTGAGCTGAAGCCCAAAAGATGGGTGGAAATTAGCTCAACTAAGTGGAGAGGCGGGAGAGCATGTGCCAAGGCCCCAAGGCAGGAAGGAATGGGCCTGGCCTGTGGGTCTAAGAGGATGGAGAGGACTAAGTACGGGCTAAGGAAGAAAGCTGGGGAGGGAAGGTGGAGTCTTTGGCAGGGGTGCAGCTCAGAACAGGGAGAGCCCCAGTGGATGTGAGGCAAGGGAGTGATGGACAAGTCTCACCACTGTAAGAGCTGAAATTCAGAAAGGTGGCATAAGCCAGAGTAGCACACTGTGAAAAATAAACAATTAGAGAAGCAGAAAGAGCGCTTGGAAATATGAAGTATTCTGATGAGTTTAAAAAAAATCAGTAAAAGACGGAAGTAGATCTCCCCGAAATGGGAATGAAGACTGAAAGATGGAAAATCAGAGAGAACAGCCAAGAAACATGGACATTCAATCCAAGGACATCCGACATCCTGCTACTGGAAGTTCCAGAAAGGGAGATGAGAAGAAATAGCAATTAAAGGAAGGGCCCACTAAGAACCTCTAGGTGAAAAGAGCAGTCGCTGTGTCATCACGCCTTTCAGAAGCAGCAGAGATAAAGAGAACACTCCAGAATCCTCTCAAAGAACTAACAGGTGATTTATCAAACCATGGGCCTCTGAACAGATCAGTCTTCAGTAGAAAAAAATGTATGAAGAGAAATGCCTTCAAAATTGTGAAGGAAAGTAAAATTCTATACCCAGCCAAAGTATCTATCAAGGATGAGGATACAATAAAGACATTTTTAGCCACTCAAGAACTTATAAAAATTTTTTCCAAGTCACTGCAGGCAAAAGAATCATGAAATTTGCTATTACTTTTCTTAGAAGTTTCTGGAGAATGTGCTCCAGCAAAAAGTGGGAGGAAACCAGGGAAAAGGAAGGCGCCAAAGACAAGGAGGCAGGAGATCCTACACAGTGAGAACAGGGAGGTCCAAGCCCAGCAGCTGGCTCAGGGCTAGAGGCCCCTCCAGCTCAGGCAATCCAGGCAGGAGCAGAGGACAGGGTCCTCCTGGAAAGGCTGCCCAAGAAGAAAAACTAGATGGGACTGGGAAGAAAATCTGCAATGGAGCTTTCAAAACAGCAGCAGATCTCCCCAAGGAAGGTGTTGTTAGAGAACAGAGTAGAGAAGCAGGAGAACCCAGAAAGGAGATGTGAGCACAGTGTACCCCCCGGCTCTGTGGGGGACCCAGGCACTAGGCAGAGAGGAAGCTGTGCTGGACAATTAAAGGGAGGGAAAGCGGAGGGTGGGTGAGAGCTTGAACCTGACCTTCATAGAAAGAAGATTCTAATAGCTAAGATTGACAAGTCAAGAAACAGTGTGGCCACATGTCACCAGAGAGGACCAATGTCGGGCTTCCAGGGAGTGGAGCTGGACATTCGCACTGAGGCCTGGAGGCTCGTGATTATCCATCGTACAGCAAGCCTGCCCCTTCACAGCATAAACACCTCGACACACACCATCACACACATGCACACAAACACACCTGTACACATGCATGCACATATATAACCAACTCTTCCAGCAGTGGCCACCCCCAGCTGAATGAAGTGTGAGGCTGTTCGTGGAGGGGCCAGGGTAGCGGAGAGGTGGATGAGGAGGCCACGCGGAGGCCCTGGGAGGAGGGAGGCAAGGCCCAGGGGTGGAACGAAGACAGACACGAGAGGGGATTTGGAGACACAATCCCCAGACTTGGTGGTGAGCCGGATATGGCAGCGAAGGAGGGGCGTCTTCACGAAAGACCCCCAGCTTCTGGCTTGGCCAATGATTCATCCAAACAGCAGCAGACAGGATGACATCCAGGGCCTGATGAGTTCTGAGGTGTCCACACAGAGGTGTTCACCTGGCAGGTTAGGCTGCAGGGCTCAGCTAGGAGACTGGAGCTGAAAACACAGCCTGCCGCATGGAGGTGGTACCTGAAGAAGGGGTGTGGACGAGGAGAGGAGAGAGCAGGAATGGGCCGCTCGCGGGGTGAACGGAGCCTTGCAGTCCAGGAAGAAGTGGCTGGGGTGGCGGGAAGAAGAGTCAGGAGCTTGGGAGTCCCAGAGGCCCCCGGGGCAGCTTAAGGAAGGAACGTCCCCTGGGTTCCGTGCCATAGAGCCACAGAATTCTGTGCTTGGCATCCATCGTGCCCCTGGCGCGGGAGGGTGCGCTGATCAGGGACACGACTTCCCCTGCCGGGCACAGAGCAAGTGCCCAGGGAGTTCTAGGGCCTGAGTGACTGGGCGAGGACAGGCGGGCAGGTACGGATGGAAGCTGGCTCTGCCCAGCAGAGGGGCCTGGGCCAGGGACCGTGGGCCGGCTCCCAGCTCAGACATTGGTCTGCACATGAGGACGGTGCAGGAGGCATGATGTGCCAGGCCTCAGCCTGGGCAGGGCGGTCCCAGGCGCAGAGGTGGAGGCGTGGTAGAAGGAGAGTCCGGAGCGCGTGAGGCGCTGCTTCCCAGAGGCAGGACGCAGGCTGGGGCCGGGCTTCCCCACCCTGCTGCCGGGGTGTGCCTTCGTCTCCCAGGAAGCCAGTTCCTGGCAGGGTGGGCTCCACGGCCGGGCTGCCAGGCTGCAGACCCAGATCGACGGGAGGCCAAGGGAGGCCTTCCGCAGCTCAGACCTTCAGAGCCCTCAGCCTGCGCCGCTCAGCGTCCTTCCAGGGAAACGGGCGTTTCCTGTGGGAAGATGCCAGGGGCCCCGGGGGCTGGAAGAGCACGTACCACGTGGGGTGGGGGGGCAGGGGCGCCCCAGCCCTCTACGTGCCAGTGTCCCTCCAGACCTCCAGCCCTCGCTGCCAGGGGCCCCACCCATGTGCCTGGAATCACACCCTGGACGCTTCCTTCTTTGGGTTAGATGTCGTCGTCTTCAACAAATATTTTCTGAATGTCTGCTATGTACTCGACTCTGGGAACACAGGAGAAAGTATGTGGACCTGCCCTTGAGGAAGTCAGTACAGTGGGGCCACAAACAATAAACAGACAATTAATTATCCTCCGCAGAGCGGCGTGGGGGCAGCCCTCCCGGAGCGGTCAGTCATTCACACTTCAGTATGAATGAGTCTCCCGGTACTTTGCTCAGTAACAGACTGGACCAGCACGCCTCTTCGCCAGGGACTGGGGCAAGAGTGGGGTTTGGAGCAGAGAGAAAGGCAGGGCAACTCCCTCCACAGACACTTCGCCATCTCCCTGCATGTGCAAGCTGCCGCCCCAGGGCCACCAGGAGCCCCTTCCTCAGACCCTGTCCCCTCGGCGTGGTCTCGGCCCCTCCTGCCCCGTCCCCTCTCCCCGAGGCTTCGTCCTCCCGCCATCCTGGAAACGATTTTGTTGTCTGCAGGGATTATGTGTAACTGCCTGTGAGTTATAAGCCTCCACAGCAAGCAGCCTGTTACCTAACCAGGCCTGGCTCATGCCAATGTCTTGAGTAATTATTGGGGGGCGGGGGCTGTCCAGCCCGCAGCAGAACCTCTCCGAGGGAGTGCTATTGTTTTTCATGTCAGCTGCATTTTAAGGCTACATTTCACGTCAGCTGTGACTTGGAAGGAAAGAGGGCCTGGCCTTTGAAAAATGAAGAAATCGAGCTGGGGCTGGGGGTGGGGAGGGTAGGTTAACCCTTTGGGCCCCAGCTTCCCAGGGGCTCCTGGCAGTAACCAGGCCAGCTGGGGGTCAGGACCGCGGCCAGGCCCGGCAGCCGCCGCTTGGCAGACCCGCTGGAAACAGTCACGGAAAGTCAGGCGGCCCCGCGTTGGGAGCGCTTCCCCGCGCCGCCCGCCGCTGCCCGAAGGTCTCCCCAGCAGACTGCAGCTGGGCACCCACGGCGTAAACGCGCCCCGCACGGGCTGTGGCCAAGAGGGCTGGCTCAGCACGCCCAGCCCACCACTGTGGCCCCAGAGCGAGAACAGAGAGGGGTACAGAGGGACGGGGAGGCGTGGGGCGCCCGCGCTGCCTCCACTCAGGGTCCCACCGTGTGCTGGGAGCCGTGCCGAGCGCGGGGGACACACTAACCCCTTCCTCGTGTGCTCGCAGCCAGAGGAGACACAGGCCAGCAGCCCGTAAACCATCGGGTGTGGGGTGTCAGGTCCCGGAGTCACAAGGAAGGGAGGAAGAAAGCCAGGCAGGTGGCCCATGAGCCATGGAGCAGGTGGGGAAGGGACATCTCCAAGAAGGTGACATCGGAGGTCCCCTAAGGCCTTTGGGGATATTTTCGGTCACTCACAAGCCACAGGAGGTTTCAGCTTGAAGCTCAGAGACAATGTGCTTGCATGTCCCAGAGCCGGCTGGAGGCCAGGGAGGAGGCCAGGTGCAGTCACCTGGTATTGCTGTCCCCCAGGTAGGAGATGAGGGACTAGAGTCAGGGCAGGTGGGAGGAGGGGGGTTTTTGGTTCAGCTGCTGCTGAGACTGTGACCTGGTGACAGTCCACCAAGAGCTTTGTCACTTGCCGGGTCCCGGCTGGCAGAAGCTTCGGGGCTGCCGTGTGCCCAGCAGAGCCGCCTGGCCCCAGACCCGCTCTCTCTGTTTGCTTCGCTGTCCACAACGCAGGCCTTCTGTCCTGTGGTCCACAGTGGCTGCTCCTGCGTTCACCATCCCATCTGCGTTCTCGCAGCCGGCGGGAGGGGAAAGACCTGAAGGACGGGCCTCATTCCTGCGCGACCCTGCACAGAAGCGGCCCACATCATCCCCTTTCTGTCAGAATGTCACACAGGCCTGAGTCGCTGCAAGCGCCCCTGGGGACGGAGTCTCTGTTCCGGGCAGGACAACACCCAGCTTCATTCAGGGTTACGTTGATTAGAAAAGGGGGAGAGCGGCTCCGGGGACAAGTGACTGCTTGGCCAGAGGGAAAATTCCGCGTGTGGCTTGCAGTCCAGGTCGGAAGGACCCAGACAGGAGTTGGGTGCTCGAGGCAGGAGAGAGGGGTATGCTCTGCGGCGCAGGCCAGGCTGTGAGCAGCAGGCACGTGTGGGACTACTTTCTGGAATGAAGAGCAAGGGGAGGGAAGGAGGCAGCGAGAGCTGGCGTGCGTCAAATGCAAGATGCCTCTGAGACGTGGGAGTGATGAGGTCAGGGGCCGGGACCCTGTGGTGGCATTGGCCCTGAGTCCAAGCCAGGCACCACCAGGCGCATAGAGGTCTTCGACGCTCAGGTGTGGGGAGGCCGGCAACAGAGGGGACGCCACCTGCAAAGGGGCGAGGGCAGGACAACGGCTGGGCGGCACCACACACAGCAGCCAGCGAGGGAGGGGCCGCATCGGGGACTCAGAGGAGGCAGCCACGTGAAAAAGCACCCCTGGGAACGTGGCTCCTGGGAGCTGGGGGACCTCTGCAGGCAGGGACTGGCGCCCAAAAGGAAAACTCTGAGAAGTCAGGACGGAAGATGGCATCGTCAGGGGGCTGCTGGGAGGTTTGGTGACCGGAGCGGCAGGTGCCAGAGCTGAGAGTCCAGGGCTGTGGAGCCGCGTGCAGGCACTGGTTAAACATGATGCATAAGCACACGTCTATTTCTGCTCCTTTGGATCCCACTACGGTGACAGTAAAGGCATGAAAAACATGGAAACATGCAAATCAACTTGGGTAAAGTGGTCAGGAGAAAAACAAGAGGAGACCAAAAATATGTTGCCAAAGTTTTGGAGGCTGGGCAGTAGGGGCCGGATGGAGGCTAGTGTGGCCAGAGAGGGTAGACGCCAAGCCCTGCAGGACGAAGGGCCACCAAGAATGAGGCAGGTCACAGCCCAGGACCCCGACAGGCAGGTCTCAGCCCAGCACGTGAAGCCAGATGCTACCTGCTCTCAGCCCAGCCAGAGACAGGCTGGGTATCCAGAAAAGCTGAGCCTGAGACGTTCTGAACTTCGGGCCACCAGGAGCAGCTGTGGGTGGGGCAGGAGCTATCGTGATGAAACAACAGGGATTCAGTGAATGCGTTCAAGCTAAAAAGGAAGACCTCCTCCCCACTTCCCTCATCAACTCCCAGAATGCCCTGTGGAGCACACCATTGTTTTCAGAACACCAGCAATAAAGCAGACAATCCGCAATTAAGAGAGAAAAAGTAGGTCATGCACAGACAATTGAAAACCAAAATGGTATCTGATTTCTTAAAAGCAATTCAGAAAGCTAGCACATAGTAGAGAAATGCCTTCAAATTTCTGAGGGAAAAAAATGATCTCCCATCTAGAATTCTATACATAGTCAAACTCCCAGTCACGACAGTGGAATAAAGGTATTTTCAAACATGCACAGTCAAAAATTTTATCTACCACATGCCTTTTCTCAGAAAGTTACTTTAGGACGTACTCTAGCAAAATGAGAGGAAAAACCAGGAAAGAGAAACCCAATTCAAGAAGCAGGGAGATTCCAACACCAAAAACAAAAGGTCAAAAGAATTTCCAACATGATGGGTGAAAGAAGTTGTAGCATTACAACTGTTCGGCCTGCCTAGGGTGCAAACTGGCCTGCTAGCACTCCCGAAAAAAATTCCAGGAGAAAAAAAATAATGAAGGTAATAGACTAACTGCCAGTATTCTCAACAGGATGAAAGAAGTTTTACAACTCTTCCAGAAAGTTCAAGAATGAATTAGTGGCAGATATAGTAAAAAACAAGTAAAACCAAGGCCATTTGTAACCCAAAGAAAAACAAAAAGATGTAATCTTAACAGATCACAGGACATGGCTGAAAACAGTGATTGCATAGTGACATAAAGAGTTACATAATGTTTATGTAAAATGCAAACAGTAAGTACTTATTTAGCTTAGAATTCTGATTTAACTGTTTTGGAAAGATAAGGGAGTGGGGAGGGCAGGGGCATGAGAACAAAATCTTGATCACTCCTCTTCCTTGTTAGGCAGTCATAGATAATGTCTAGAATGACAACATTGCCAGGAGGGGCAATGTAAGTGTGTAGTTTAGAAACACCAAGGTAAAGCCAAGAGGCAGTCAATAGGGTTGAAGGATTGCCTCTGGGAATAGAAACTGGAGACAGAGGATCTAGCACCCAGGGAAGGCTGTTTAAAGATGAGAGGACTTCATGGGTTTTCTCACTGAGGGTAAGAAATTTTAGGAAGGGTGTGATGTGCCGGAGAATAGGGAATTCCACCAATACCCTGGTGATGAGGAGGAGGAAGAAGAAGGGGTTGGCCAGGAGCTCTGAGAGGAGAGGGTGAGGGCTTGCCACCCTGGCGGGGAACAGCAGGTGCCTGGTGAACAGGCAGGACCAGCAGGCCCTTTACACTGTGAGGGCGGGCTCGGGGCTGGCTGGGTGCCACACAGGAGCCCCTGACTAGCCGAGGCTGGGCTGTGCAGGAGAGGGCCAGTGAGAGAAGAGGACTCACCGGTGGGTGCCCCCTCCCCACCTTTAGCAAGCGTTGACAGAGGGATCTGGGCTCTTCCCTGAGCAAGTCTCCCAGAGCTGTGACCTGAATGACACCTTAGACAGACTCCAAGGCCTTGAGATCTAAGTCGCTGTTAAGTCCCCTGTTAAAGGACCTAGGTCCCCCTGTAGGCCTGCAGACCACACTCGGTGTTCCCACACCCCAGCCCCAGTGTCCCAAGAACCTCTTCCTCCAGCCCCGGGAGCAGGAAGGGCGGGCTGGGAGCTGCAGGATGGGGCCTGAATCTCTCATCAACTCACAGGGTCAGCCCAGGCCAGGCAGGCTGGGGGCCAGCCCAGGGCCTCCTTCCTGGGTGGAGGCCTTCCCACCCTTCCACTCACCTTCCGAGCATTGTGGGGCTTCCCAGGAACCCCCATGGCTCCGTGGCCCTCAGACCTCTGACCTCCTAAGGTCACTCCTTGTGTGTGTCCCCCAGCGCCCTGGCCACCCCATCACCAGGTAACCCAGCACAGGCTGGCCCAGCCCTCTAGGCCTCTGCCTTCCCGTCAGGAAAATGCAGGGTTAGGAGCTTATCCGGGCTTCTCTGGGATGGCAAAGGCATCCTTGGGAGCCCTCCGTGTAGGTCTTGTCAAGGCAGGACTGGGAGTGGGGGTGATGGGGGGCAGCTGGCCTGGGTGCTCAGCCCCGCCCCAGCACCTGCCCACTGGGCCCCGAGGGAGGCTGCCCATGCTCTCTGTGCCCCATTTCCTGGCCCCTAGCATGCAGAGGGCAACCTGCCTGCTTCCCAGTATGGCTGTGAGGGCCAAAGGCGGCGATCGATGGGATATTCTCAGAATGACTGGCACGCTGTGACCATCAGCAGCAGCTACAAGGACGGCCATCAGGTGCAGGGCAGGACATTCCCTGAGGAGGCACCTCAGCAGGCACGATGGGTGCCCCTGCACCTGATGGCCCATGAGAACAGTGTGTAGCCCAGCCCGCCCTGCGCGGTCAGGGCGATGCTTGGAGCAGTGGCAGCTGGAAATAACCCGTGAACAGGAGAGTGGAGGGAGAACGCCCTGTGGGCCTGGAACACTGTGGGCTGTCCAAGCTGCTTCTCCCTCCAGGAAGCCCCCGCTGTCTGTGGAGACACCAGAGGCTCTCCGGGTCTCTGGGTGCCTCTGGTGCTCTCCGCCCTGAACCACCACCCTTGGGCCCAGATCTATTCCTGATCCTTGTCTAGACTTCGCTGTCTCCTCCTGATGTCCTGGATGGCCAGAACCACAGTGTCCTCTCTCCTCCTCTCTCCCCCTTCCTTCCACGCTGCCCTCCTCCCCTTTCTCCATTGCCCCACTGTTGCCCTCCTTCCTCCAGCACCCTTCTCCCCAGTGTCCTCCCATCCCCCCTTCTCCCCGGTGTCTTCCCGTTCCCCCCCTTCTCCCAGGTTTCCTCCC
>PVKP010037497.1:0-21604 GCA_004027715.1 Plecturocebus donacophilus | reverse complement strand
TGTGGTGTTCTCTGTATTTCCTGGACTTGAATATTGGCCTGCCTTGCTAGGTTGGGGAAGTTTTCCTGGATAATATCCTGAGGAGTATTTTCCAGCTTGGATTCGTTCTCTTCATCACATTCAGGTACACCTATCAAACGTAGATTAGGTCTTTTCACGTAGTCCCATATTTCTTGGAGACTTTGTTCATTCCTTTTTACTCTTTTTTCTGTCATCTTGCCTTCTCATTTTATTTCATTGAGTTGATTTTCGACCTCTGATATCCTTTCTTCTGCTTGGTCAATTCGACTGTTGAAACTTGTGCATGCTTCGCGAAGTTCTCGTGTTGTATTTTTCAGCTCCATCAATTCACTTATGTTCTTCTCTAAGTTGTCCATTCTTGTTAACATTTCGTTAAATCTTCTTTCAAGGTTCTTAGTTTCTTTGCATTGGGTTAGAACATGTTCTTTTAGCTCACAGAGGTTTCTTATTATCCACCTTCTGAAGCCTGATTCTGTGAGTTCATCACACTCATCCTCTGTCAAGCCTTGTTCTCTTGCTGATGAGGAGCTGCGATCCCCGGTAGGAGGAGAGGCATTCTGATTTCGGGTGTTCTCAGTCTTTTTGCACTGATTTCTTCCCATTTTTGTGGATTTATCCACTTGTCGTCTTTGTAGTTGCCGACTTTCAGATTGGGTCTCTGAGTGGACGTCCGCCTTGTTCGTTATGAAGTTTTTTCTGTTTCTTAGTTTTCCTTCGGGGGGCATCCCTTCCCCACAGAGCTGGGCCTTCCCGGGTTCAGCTGTGCTCGCTCTCTCCTCAGCACTTCCAATTGCTGTTCTCCTTGCAGGGATGGGACCAGCTGAGCCCAACTAAAAGGGCATCCAGTCCCGCACACTCCGCACCAAGAAGCTCCGCGCCAGCCAAAAGAGTCGCGCTGGTGACCCCTGTGGCTCCCTCGCCGGGGATCTCCCAGTCCTTGGGCATCAAATATTCATCTGCAACTGCGGCATTCACTCGCTCTCTGCGCCCTCACCGCGAGCCACAATCCCGAGCCGCTGCTACGTGGCCATCTTGGATATCTCTCCACTCGGTGATGAAGTTTTTCAGTTTCTTATTTCCTTTGGCGGACGCCCCTTCCCCTCAGAGCCAGACCTTCCTGGGTTCGCTGTGCTTGCTGTGAAACTCTCAGTCCTCAGCGCTTCCAATTGCTGTTTTCCTTGTGGGGATGGGACCAGCCGAGCCCGTCCGTCCCGTATACTCTGCACTGGGAAGCGCCGCGCTGGGTTCCAGCAAAAGAGCCACACCAGCCAAAAGAGTCGCACTGGCGACCCGTGTGGCTCCTCTGCTGGGAATCTCCTGGTCTGTGGGCAAAAAAAATTCGTCGGAAAGTGCGGCGTCCACTCGTTCTCTGCACTTTCACTGGGAGCTGCATTCCTGAGCTGTTGCTAATCGGCCATCTTGGATCTCTCCTTGTCAAGACTCTTAATCGCATCTTTTAGATCTGTAAGTTTCACTGTGTGCGTATTTTAGTTCAAAGTAAAAGAACTCTACACAACGTTGACCTCTATACAGTAGTTTATCTTTTGGGCATGGCAATTCTGAAATTTCTTTCTGTGTACTCGATGATTGAGTGAGTGAATGGGTATATTGGGGAAATTGTGAGTTGGGTTGGTTACCAATGGAGAGGGGAGAGGTGAAAATGTAATCTATGGTGTTGGCTTATAATATAAGCCTGAATGCATACTTTATAATAAGTAAATGAATGACAGATAATGATAGACAAATCAACTAGATAGATAGATAGATGATTGATAGCTAGATGGATGGATAGATAGATAGAATAAATGATTTAGTTGTATTTCTGAGCTCTGTATGTTGATAATAGCATGTTGATAATTCTTAGAAGCAGTAGTTCATTGAAAGCAACGAACACACTAGTCCACACTAGTACTAGTATCTTAGCAAATGATTCCCTAGGAAATGAGACAGTTCTCCACAATGAGGAGCCATAATGCCTTGGAGAAGAAGTTGATACAAAGAATAGCACAGAAAAAGTACTGAATGAGTCTGGAAGATCATCTTGTGTTATAAAGTGACAGAGAAGTCAAAAGTATGGTAGACATATATCAAAAGGTCACATGCACCAGCTCGAAGGCCTCACATTGATTAAATCTAAAACAAGTAAATAATAGTTGTAATAGATTATAACTCTTTAATTAAGAATTTATGATGCCATACTGATACAATGAAATAACTAAGTAGGTCTTACTAGCACCTTAATATTGAACTTTCCAGCCTCCACAAAAACTGTGAGCAACAAATTTTTGTTATTTGTAAATTTAAAGAAAAAAGATTTCAGCCTACTTTCATCTTCGCTATGTGATCATTGTTACCATTATTCAAATAAAAATGTTCCTGGTCTGCTATAAAAAGAAAATGACTAAGTAAATAAACAGAAGGTAATGCCAACAAACAAATGCACAAGTAATAATGGAGTTAGAAAAATCATCAGTGGGTGTTAAATGTAGTGAACAAAGTTGGATGTGGACAAGAAAAGACATTTACATAGTCTTAAAATGTCTTCTGATAACTTACCTATTAATTACAAAAGGAAAAACAGGACCTTTCCAATGGAGAGAGCTTGTTGACCATACCTTAATCAAAAGATCAAACTTAACATCAGCCACGTTACTACAAAGTGACATTACAGATTTCTCAACGATACACTGAGAAGAACAGAGGACAGTTTCTTTTTTTTTTCTTTTTATTCTTTTTATTTTATTTATTTATTTTTTTTACCCTTGAACAATGTATCTCTCTGTACAGAGGATAGTTTCTATGGCATTCTTGTGAAAAGAATCAAAAGACCTGCATTTGTCAAAAATGTCAAGATCAAGAAAGAAAAAAAAAATATCTGAGGTACTGTATAAGTTAAAGGATGAGGGGCCTTCATGCAATGCTTAACTCTGGACCAGGAACAAAATAGCTACAATGGACACCCAGTAAAGTTTGGCTGTGTCCCCATCCAAATCTCACCTTGAATTGTAACAATCTCCACGAGTCAAGGGTGGGACCAGGTGGAGATAATTAAATCATGGGCTACCGTCTCTCTCCCGCTGGTTTTGTGATAGTAAATAGGTCTTACAGATCTGAAGGTTTTATAAACGGGAGTTCCCCTGCACACATTCTCTTGCCTGCCACCATGTAAGATGTGACTTTGCTCCTCATTTGCCTTCCGCTATGATTGTGATGAAGCAGGAGTGGTCGCAAGCAAACCTCTCAAACACCGAACTGGGAAGGAAGTGGTGATTTATTCGGCCAGGAGCTGCGGCGGCATAGATGCCTAACAAGCCAGCTCCCCAGCAAAGAAAATCCTTGCCCTTTTAAAGGCTTGCAACTCTAGGAATTGCATATGAAAGTGTCCTGATCCATGAAGTAGCTGTAGGGTATGTGACTTAGATGGGAATCTGATTGTGTTTAAGTAAAAACAGTGCCTTCTGTAAAGATTCCTCCATACCATGCCTGCGATCTATAGGAGTGTGATTAAGGGTGGAGCCCTTGTCTGCCAGCCTTTACTTCTCCTATTGAAATGCAATATAGAAGTCTAGGGGAAAGGGCTCCTAGAAGCTTAAGAGGATTAAGGGTCTCCTTCCTCACTGAGGCCTCCCCAGCCATGCTGAACTGTGAGTCCATTAAACCTCTTTCCTTTATAAATTACCCAGTCTCAGGTATGACTTTATTTATTAACAGCATGAGAACAGACTAATACACAAGGGCTCTGGGAGTTAGGAGCAAGGAACTGCGGAGGAACGCCTACACGTGTACATCTCATGATACTACAGGGCTCAAGGGAGCTCCCTTGCCTCTTCCAGTGTAAGGACCAGAAGACATCATCTAGGAGGAATGAGCCCTCACCAGACCCTGAATGTCCCTGGTTGTTAGGGACAAGCTGCCTCAGAAAACCCCCTCCAGGCAGGCTGACCCCTTCCCACCTCTGATTGCTCTGCAGCTGCATTCCTGAACTCCTACCTAGGCGCCACAGCAAGGCTGCCCCATGTGCTACAAGTAAGCAAAGCCTGATTACAGCCATCCAGGCAGCTCAAGGGAGGACAGGGAAAACAAATGCTGGTTATCCATACTTGTAAATTCCTGTTTGACACATATCTGTAAAAAATCCTGGTTTCTCTCTTTTTTTAAAAAAAGACTGCCGCCACAAAAGTCACAGGATGATGTATTGCAGGTCTGTTACAAGTTGACAAACTACCTCTGTGCCTGTTTCCGGTGGATAGATGACTTCAGTCCTGCAACTCCCTTATGCCCCCTCACCCCATACAAACCCCTCATTTTGTAAGCTCGGGGCTGCCTCCTCTGATTGTTATGGAGCAGCCCAGCAGGTTAATAAAACTTGCTTGCCTGACTTTGGGTCTATTCTCCTTTCTCTTGGCTAACCTTACTCTGGTGCCTTGATTTTGATTTCTCAGCCTCCAGAACTATAAACAATACATTTCTATTGTTTACCAATGACTCAGTCTAAGGTATTTTTTAGCAGTGCAAACAGACTAAGACACTGCCCCAACTCCATGTAACAGCCTGACTGATCATACAGCTTACACTGGATCATGTCACTGTCCATATAAAATCCTCCGGGATATGGCTGTTGCCCTTAGAGTACGTGCAACCTCCTCATGATGGCCGAGAGGCCTCTGATTTCACCTGTGCCTACCTCTCTGGCTTCCTTTATCATTGCCTGCCTACCTTTTCTTTCTGACCTTCTTTCTGTTCTTTAACATGCCACACTTGTTCTGGCTTCAGAGGCTTGTACTTGCTACTCTCCCAGCCAAGGTGTGCTGGCCCCTGGCCTTGGCAAGCCTCCTTCCCTTGAAATCACAGCTCCTCATCTTCCTGGAGACCCTGTCTCTGACCAGCTTGTCTCAGGCAGCTCCACCCGCCCACCTCAACTGTCTGTAATCCATTTGTTGACTTTGTCTGTGGTCTCCAGGACTTTTCCAGCCATGTTCACAACTGTGTTACCAGCAGCAAAATCAGTGTGCCAGTTACAGTGATTACATTCTTAAAATGTGCAATCTTCATGGCAGACACCTTACTATGAATTAAATCTATAAAGTCAAATGCAAGCAATCAATATTTGTCAAGTGAAGGAAGGAATCAATACATATACAGTTTTAAAAGATTATATCTCACAGTAAATGCTTATAAATAAAAAAACCTTATTAACTGGACAAAATAGGAACTTGAATAGACTCATTAAAAAAGCTTAAAAATTGTCAATAAAGGTTCATCTCCACAAAATTCTAAAACAGAAAACTGTAGACCAGACTGACCTTTTGACATAGATATGAAGTCTTGGATAAAATACTAGCAAATTACCACAGGCAGGTGCCACCATACCCAGCTAATTAATTTTTTAAAGTTTCTTGTAGAGATGGAGTCTTGCTATGTTGTCTAAGCTGGTCTCGAATTCTTGGGCTCAAGTGATCCTCCTGCTTTGGCCTCCCAAAGTGTTGGGATTACAGGGAGCCATGATACTTGGCTGAGTTATTGTTTACGTATTATAAAATTCACCCATTTTAAGTGTACAGTGTAAGGTTTTGTAGCAAATCCACAGTTGTGCAACCATCACCAAAATCCACTCCCAGAGCCTTTCATCACCCCAAAAAGATCCCTCATGCTCTTTTTCCATCATTCCCTCCCGCCAAACCCAGCTCCAGGTAATCACCAATCCGTTTTCTCTATACATAGATTTTTATTTTCTAGACATTTCATAAGGGTAACGCAATGTGTGACCTTTTGCATCTGGCTTATTCAACATATTTTTGAGATTCCTCTACGTTGTATATCCATCAGTAGCTCATTTCTTTCTATTGCTGAATAATTTCCCATTGTCTGAATGGACCACATGGTAGCCATTCACCAGGTCAAGTGCCTTTGGATCATTTCTAGTTTTGGGTTAGGAATAACGCTGCTGTGAACATTCACATACAAGCATTTGTATGGATATGTGTTTATTTCTCTCGAGTAGATAGAGAATAATGTATTGTTCAAACTGAATTTTTGTCTCAAGAGCCGAATGTTGTTTTGTAGACACCTTTGTAATTTTCTTTTTGTGTGGTGTTGTATTCAAACCTTGAGTTCTATAGCTACAGATGAACATATTGATGAATATGTGAATATAAGATGTGCAGCTATAAGGCTGTTAAACTTTTACTTGGCATCTGGTAGAATTTCCTATCATTCACTAGTAACTACCTCTACTCTTTCTGTCTGGAATAAAAATGACATATACGTTATATTTACTATTCTGCTAATACCACCAAACGTCCTACAAATTGTCATTTCAAACTGTCTGCTGTGAGGTGATATAGCAATCTAATTCTTTAAAGCTTGTTCCTTGTGATCAGGTGCAGTGGCTCACACCTGTAATCCCAGCACTTTGGGAGGCCGAGATGGGAGAATCACTTAAAGCAGGAATTTGAGGTCAGCTCAGGCAACATAGTGAGACCCATCTCTACAAAGAATAAAAAACAAGGGATGGTGGCTCACACCTGTGGTCTGAGCTACTTGGGAGGCAGCGGCAGGAGGATCTAGGACTTGAGGCCACAGTGAGCTATGATCATGCCACTGAGCTCCAGCCTGAGTAACAAAGTGAGAACCCATCTCAAATAAAATAAAATAAAAACCGTTCTTGAATATATCATTTTATACTATCCCTTTTTGCCTTTTTATACTTGAAGGACATTTCATATTTGAAAACTGGGATTGAGGCTTAAAGGGACCAAGAAAAAGAAGCAATTTACCTTAAAACCTTTTCAAATCTAGAACAACATGTAGGACAGTTTGTTAATTTACCAGAGACGCCAAAAGATTGGGAAATTTCCCTTGCCTTGATTTGCTGTTTTCTGGCTTCCTATACTGCAGAGAAATGTAGAGTGTAATTCTACATTTACACATTTTTGACAGTATAAATAGAAAAATGTGTGATGATAAGAAATGATGAAGATGCACTTTTGGGATAAAATATGTGACTTTATGAAATAATAGCTAAACGAATAAATGTAAAACTCAGAAATAGTTCCAACAAAATTGAAAAGAAAACCCAAGAATATCTGTCATCACTGTTATTACTTACCATTTCTGGGACTTTCTGGGCAATGCAATTAGATATCAAACAGAAATAAGAGATCTAATTATTTAAAAGGAGAAAAAAACCACAGGCAGTATTGTTGTTTACCTAAAAAGGCACCAGATAATCTACTGGGAAAGAATTTCGTTTGATACAGAATCAGTAAAGTGGCTGAATGCAAGATTTTCTTTTTATTTTTTTGAGACAGAGTTTTGCTCTTGTTGCCCAGGCTGGAGTGCAGTGGTCTGATCTCAGCTCACGGCAACCTCTGCTTCCCGAGTTCAAATGATTCTCCTGCCTCAGCCTCCAGAGTAGCTGGGATTACTGGTGTGTGCCACCACACCCGGCTAATTTTTTGTATTTTTAGTAGAGATGGGATTTCACCATGTTGGTCAGGCTGGTCTCAAACTCCTGACCTCAGGCGATCCACCTGCCTTGGCCTCCCAAAGTGCTGGGATTACATGCATGAGTCACTGTGCCCAGCCTAAAGGCAAGATAAATACCTAAAAATTGTTAGCTTGCTTCTGTCCCAGTAAACTGCCACATTCTTTCCTTGGTCTAAAACAAACAGTCTGTCCTAATTCAGAAGTGTAATCACAACCTCCTTCATTAAGAAAAGATTGTGATTTTTGTCTTCTTCCTTCCTCTGGGAAGTTTATCACACAATACAACCCACAGAGAAGTTGGGAGGGCTGAGGAAGCAACTCTACTTAAAATTCATCTTAGAGGTAAGAATCACTTAGATAAGGGGTGTGTGTGTGTGTGTGTGTGTGTGTGTGTAGTGGGTGGAGAATAACAAACATATAACAGAGTCTTTGTGCTGTTTAAAAGAAGCTTGTTGTGCTGTTTAAAAGAAGCTGTTTAAAAGAACTTGTTGGTACAAGTTGAATAATTTAAGACCTTTAAGTGTTCATTTTTGGAAAAAGAAATCAACAATTTATTGATTACTGGAAGGAAATACATACACGAGGCAGTGGAATGGGATGGAAGAAGAAAACGGAGTGAGGTGGCGTCCTCTTTCTGAGCAAAGTTATCAGGGAGACTGAGTTCAATACTCCTTACCTTTTACAGATCAGAGGCCTTCGCCTCCCAGGAAAGAGCAACACACACACATAGGATACAAAATCCTGTTGCTTCACATCACCCTTCCCATCCCTCCCAGATAGAAAGAGAGGGCTTCTGTCAGTGGGGTCATCTTCTGGCCCAGTAGCTTTAGACACCAGATAGCCTGAGGGCTGCTGCCGGCCTCAGGCTATGATAAAGCTCTTCCAGTCTTGGCCAAATGAGTGAAGGGTGGAACGCATAGTGAGTACATGTGTGTGGGGATCAGGTTGCCAACTATCTTCTCTTGGGGCAGATAATTCTTGTTTCTGGGGCCACATCATCTCTGGATTTTTTTTTTCTTTTATAATATCCTTTCTTTGTTTCTGTTTGTTGATTGCTTGATGAATTCATTTGGCATAGTGGAATGCTACTGCCTAACTCTATTTCCCCTTTTGCTCTGGCCCACACATCTTGTTTCATTTTATTTATTTGTTTGTTTTGTTTTTATTTGCGAGACAGGGTCTTGCTCTGTTGCCTGGGCTGGAGTGCAGTGGCACGATTACAGCTCACTACAGCCTCGACCTCCTGGACTCAACTGATGCTCCTGCCTCAGCCTCTTGAGTAGCTGGGACTATAGGTGGAAGCCATCAAGTCTGGATAATTTTTTAATTTTCCTGTAGAGACGGGGTCTCACTTTGTTGCTCAGGCTGGTCTACTGGGATCAAGTGATCCTCCTGTCCCTGCCTCTGAAAGTGCTGGGATTACAGATGTGAGCCACTGTGCCCAACCTATTTTATTTTTTATTTTAATCTCTTTGCTTAAGTGTATTCATTTATTCTTTCATTCAATATATATTAACCATCTACAGAGGAATTCAGTGAAGCTTAGGCCAAAAGCGAAGAAAGCAGCTTTGTCCCTCTAAAACATGGTTTGAGCTTCATCAGTTCCTTAAATCTCAATATGGATAAGTTTTAGATCTTTCCTGAGAGGATAGAATGAGGAGAGAGAATGAAAGATTTTAGAATCCTAAGGAGAGTGGGAAGGATGTGGAAAGATGAACATGAGACCCCCAAATTCAAACTTGTCAATGTCCCTGCTTTTCAGGCATCTGAATGGATGGCTGTTGACCTTGGCAAATTCATTGATGTCAATGAAAAAGTTGTTCTTTTTTTTTTTTTTTGACATAGAGTCTCACTCTGTCACCAGGTGCCAGGCTGGAGTGAAGTGGCACAATTCCGGCTCACTGCAACTTCCGCCTCCTGGGTTCAAGCAGTTCTCCTGCCTCAGCCTCCCGAGTAGCTGGCACTACAGGCGCACGCCACCATGCCCAGCTAATTTTTGAATTTTTAGTAGAGACGGGGTTTCACCATGTTGGCCAGGATGGTCTCGATCTCTTGACCTCGTGATCCGCCCACCTCGGCCTCCCAAATTGCTGGGATTACAGGCATGAGCCACCACACCAGGCCAAAGGTTGTTCTTAAATCACACGCGCTCTTGACAGATGATTGAAGGAGGCATCAGACATAGAGCTGCTGGGTCTCAGTCCCAGAGACTGTCTGGGAATCATTCTTTCAGATGTTTAAACTTGGCATGAGTTGGTCAAACTTACAAAAGCCGGATGAAACCAGAGCTGGTCTTTTCTAGGCCAGTTTCCCTTTACTGCCTCTCTTGAGCCCTGGGCTGTATATGACTTAAGGGCCGGGGGCCAAGTCTTGCTTACCGTGACTCCTGCTACCCAGCACAGTGCCTGGCACATTGCTAGTGGTGAAGAAATATTCATTAGTGTACGAATTAAAAAATGCTACCTGATGGCCCAGAGTTCCAGGAGCCCTTTTTCAAATTAAAACCTGATTCCATCTTATTGTGGGATCCCCTGAAAACAGCTGCTTGTAGGGAAATCCCTTTCAAGAGAACAAAACTTTAGGGAATTGCTTCCTTCTATCCCAGTTTTCTACCATGTCATTAAAATGCATGAGGGCCATGGCAAAGCCACTGAACTTGCCCCCAGTTCCAGGCAGATCTCTTAAATTCCCCAGCACGTTCCTTGAATGGTTGCATCTTCCAATGCCTTCCCAGTGAACTTGGAAGAAAATCGAACCCCTTCACTGCATATGTAACCTTCTCTCTGCCGGCCTCCCTCTCAAGCACTTCACTAGGATGTGATGAAGGGAGCCTTTGTCCTCTGCGTGAGTCCTTTCTTAGGAAGACAAAATCAAATGCACTCTCAAAACCATGCTATTACCACTTCTCGTGTATGAATGCCGGCTCATTGAAAAAGACAGCGATGGGAACTGACACAGTGGGATGCAGGAAATAAGGGCCATTTTCACAGCACCCTTAGCCTGGGAAAAGAGCTACGTTTATTACGGAGTCGGCCTTGAAGCCCGGGGCCTCATTGTGCTTATCTGGGTTTCCTACTGAGCTGCCACTCAAATGGCAGCTTGATTGGAAGCTGACAGCCTGTTGCCATGGCCAAGTGAGCGTCCAAGTAGCATCTCCACTGAGAAACAGCTGTGGGAAAATGCTACTGCTTCTCTGGTATCACCGGCATCCATACCAGCACTTTTGGAGTTAATGCTCTAAAACTCGCAATCCCTGCAGGCTTCCCTCACCTAGGAGAAGTTGCTTCTGGTGGTGGGTTAAGAGTCATCAGGCAGCTAGAATGCACAAGAGGTGACTGCATTGCTTCATCACCCTTTCATGAACATAGTCATCACGTGGAAGGAGGATATTCTGACTCAAATGCCTTTGCTGTCATTGCAAATGCAATTTACAGTTCAGAGATGTATCCAAATTACCCAGAAGAAAGGAGAGCAAAATTCGCAACTCCAAATTTAAATTGAATCATAGTCTAGCTTATATTTTATAATTAATGACTCCATGTACAGTCATTGATAATTTCAAAATTCTAAATCCCAAATCTGACGTAATCACAATTTAGTAACGTCATCATCTGCTTTTGATTCCATTTGTGTCCTCTTAACTGTTGTTTTAACAAACAGGCTCCAGGTGTTGTTAGCCTTAGACCTTCCCTCCAACCCCAGTTTTCTATTCCTTAGTCTCATATTAATGACATAAGATTGTTTTGACTTAGACTTATCTGACTTTTTAGATGCGCTCTTTAGTTTTAGAGTAGTCTTAGATTTAAAAAGAGTTGCAAAGATGGCTCAGAGAATTCCATGTATAGTCACCCCTCAGTATCCAGAGGGGACTGGTTCCAGGACACCTGCCCAATACCAAAATCTGTGGATGCTCAAGTCTCTGATGCAGAATGGTGAAGTACTTGCATAGGACCCACACACATCCTTCCATGTACTTCATCATCAATATTATTATTATTATTATTTTGAGATGGAGGTTTTTTGGCTCTGTTGCCCAGGCTGGAGTGCAGCGGCACCATCTCTGCTCACTGCAACCTCTGCCTCCTGGGTTTAAGCAATTCTCCTGCCTCAGGCTCCAGAGTAACTGGAATTACAGGTGCCCGCCACCACGCCCAGCTAATTTTTGTATTTTTAGTAGAGACGAAGTTTCACCATGTTGGCCAGGATGGTCTCAAATTCTTGACCTCAGGTGATCCATCCACCTTGGCCTCCCAAAGTGCTAAGATTACAGGCGTGAGCCATTATTCCATATACTTTTAATCATCTCTGAATTACTTATAAAATCTAATACAATGTGAATGTTATATAAATAATTATTTTACTATAATTTTTAAGTTTTATACTATTTTATATTGTTATATCATTACTTTTTAATTTTTTTCAGATTTTTTTGAGCGGCAGTTGGTTAAACTCGTGGATGTAGAACGCGCGGATATGGAGGGCTAACTGTACTCCATGCTGCTTCCCCTGCTGTTAACACCTTGCATCACTATGGCACGTTTGTCACAATTAAAGAACTGATATTGTTGATTCTTATTGACTAAACTGTACGCTTGATTTGGATTTCATCTGTTTTTTCCCTACTATCCTTTTTCTGTTCCAGGATCCCATCCAGGCATCATGTCTCCTTAACCTCCTTTGGGCTGTGACAGTTTCTGAGACTTTCCTTGCTTTTCATGACCTTGACAGTTTTGAAGAGTTCTGGTTAGGTATTTTGTAGACCGTTCCTCTATTGGAATGTGTCTAATGGATTTCCCACAGTGAGACTGGAGCTATATGCTCTTGGCAGGAAGACCACAAAGGTAAAGTACTGTTCTCATCACATCCTATCAAGGGCACATACTGTCAAAATGACATATCATTGTTTTTGTTGACCTTGATCACGTGGCGGAAGTAGTGTTTGTCGGCTTTTTCTATTGTCAGTTACTTGTTCCTTCCTTCCATCATCTACTCTTTGGAAGCAAAAGCAAATGCAGCCCACACTTAAGTGGGTGGGGAGTTAAAGTCCACTTTCTTGATAGGGGAGTATCTATATACATGATTTGGAATTCTTTTGTATGGGATATTTGTCTCATCTCCTCCACACATTCATTCATTCATTCATTCATTTATATCAGTCAGTGTTACCAGATGGAAGGTCTTGACTGTGAGTCATCCAGGTTCTTGGCGTGTTGAACAAATAATTGAACAAAAAACACAAAGCAACAAATAAACGAAGTAGTGAAAGCACAGATTTATTGAAGGGAAAGTTTACTCCACAGAGTGGGAGTGGGCTTGAGAAAGCAGATCAAGAGTACCCCCACCAATTGCAATGTTTAGGGTTTTATTTTTTCTTTTTTTTGTGACAGAGTATGTGCACCACCACGCCGAGCTAATTATTGTATTTTTGGTAGAGACAGGGTTTCACCATGGTGGCCAGGATGGTCTTGATCTCTTGACCTCGTGATCTGCCCATGTTGGCCTCCCAAAATGCTGGAATTACAGGCGTGAGTCACCGTGCCCAGATGTTTGGGGTTTTTATTAGGCTAAAAGAATTTGGTAACACTCCTGGGTGCCCTTTAAAGGCCTCCAATTGGTTACACCCTATGAAAGACTGGCCTGCAAACAATCAGAGGCTGAAGTGGAGTCTCGACCTGTGGTCAATCAGAAGCTGAAGTGGAAATTTCTGTCTCGTTATCACAGGAGTGAGGATATGACCTGGGTGCTGACTAATCTTGCCCAGAACTGGCTGCACCTGCTGTTTTTTCGCTTCTGCCTTAACCCTTGGTTACTCCAATTCCCTATTGTCCTGCCTCATAAGGACTCATGAATTTTTATTTTATAGTTTGGATTATAAATGAGTTTCATGTTATTTATTTTGTTTCTTAAATTGTTTGAGCTTTGACCACTGGAAGTGTTTCAGGTTGGAAACCTCATCTACTATTAAAAATATAAAGTGACTGGCTAATGTTTGTATTTTCAGTAGAGATGGCGTTTCACCATATTGATCAGGTTGGTCTTGAACTCCTGATCTCAGGTAAGCCACCCACTTTGGCCTCCCAAAGTGCTGGTATTACAGGCATGAGCCACTGCGCCTAGCTAGGTGTCCTGTTTTGAGAGTAGTGAAACCCGGAACAGATGACAGTAGATGGGCAGCTTGTCTCTAAGATGCCACCTCCCTGGACATGCAAGCCACCTCCTCTTTGGGAGTGGACTCTGTTCCTCCCTTCCCTGACTCTGAGCCATCCTCAGAGACTTGCTTGGCCACTAGCATGTGGCGGAAGTGACACGTGGGACTTCCAGCTCTGTAGCTTCTCCAGGCCCTGGTAGGACACTCACTCAGGAATGTCAGCTGCCACCCCATGCAAGATGTGTCAGGAATGCCTGCACCCACCACGCTGGAGAGGCCACAGTGAGAAGCCCTGGAGGATGGGCTGCCAGGAAGAGAGGAGGGGCCAGAAGGCCCGAGGTGCCAGATGTAGGAGTGAAGATGCCATCATGGACGTGCCTGCTCAGCCCCAGCTCCCAGCTGACTCCTCATGAGTCCAAGATAGACTTTCCCCCCTCCATGTTCCTCCCACGCTGTGAGCTAAACCAAATGGTGGTTTCTAGCAACTGAGTTTTGGGATAGTATTGAAACCGTTAAAGAGGAATTATTCTGAAGTTGTTAAAAATGGCAAGGAAGATTTTATTCAAGACTATTGGAATAGGGGTGTCTCTAGTATGTTTTGTGTTGCTATAAAGTAGGGATGTCCAATCTTTTGGCTTTCCCTCGGCCACAATGGAAGAAGAAAAATTGTCTTGGGCCACACATAAAATACGCTAACACTAATGATAGCTGATGAACTCAAACAAACAAATAAAAAATCTGTGCGTAAATCTCATTATGTTTTAAGAAAGTTTACAAATTTGCGTTGGGTCACCTTCAAAGCCGTCCTGGGCCTCATGCATCCCGCAGGCTGCAGGTTGGACAAACTTGCTCTAAAGGAATACCTGAGGCTGAGTAATTTATGAAAAAAAACAAAAGGTTTATTTGGCCCATGATCCTGCGGGCTGGAAGATCGGGTATCTGTTGAGGGCCTTCAGTGCCTTCCACTCTTGGCGGAAGATGAAGGACAGTGGTGTGTCACATGGCAAGGGAGGGGGCGGGGAGGGAGTGCGAGCTTTTGTTATACAACAGCTCTCATGGGAGCTAATAGAGTGAGAACTTACTCATCAGCTTGAGGACTGCACCAGGACATTCAGGAGGGATCTGTCCCTATGACCCCAACTCCTCCCATTAGGCCCCACCTCCAACATTGGGAATCAAATTGCAATATGAGTCTGGGGGAAAAACATCCAAACTATAGCGAGGAGTCAAGCCTACTGCAGTAGGGGAGGGAGCTTGAACTCAGCTCCAAACACAACAGGGAAAGTGGGGATTTGTAGCCAATGGCAGGGTAGATGGAAAAGTACCAAGAGGAATACAGTAGGGTTCTTGGCTAAAACTGGGCTCGAAGGCCAAGGACAGGGACCCAGGATGAGGTCTAGATGAGAGAGGGCTCAGAGGAGCTGATGGAAGTTCGGTCAAGGAAGGAGTCCTTGTCGTTATGCAGCAGTAGATGACCAGAGGCTAGGAGGGAGGTGGCGGCAAGTGTGGCAGTGGCAGGCGTGAGCTTTCCTTGACTGCTGCTGTCCCTGATGCAGGAACTGCTGCAGGAACTGGCCCTTGGCTCGCTGGCCCTATGAGGACTTGAGTGAAGGTTACGAGTCTTCACGCTGCCTGCTGACAGTACGAGGCATGGCTTCCCGGAAGAGCTGGGATCCAGGATCTTTCCTTTAGTGTGTCCTTTTGACGATAAATCCATTGCTCGCCTCTGTGAGTGAAAGGGCTCAGGGCCAGGGCTACCCCACACCCGCTGCTTGTCCCCCTATGGCTCTGCCTCTGATAAGCCACCTGCCATAGATGCCTCCTGTTCTCATGTCAGTTCTCCCCACTGTGGTTGCTGAGAAACAGTGGCATTTTCTTTGAAGCCATCTTTGTAGTTATCGATAGTCTCTATGTGATCCCCTATGGTGTGGCATAAGGCCACTGCCCAGCAGCCCCTTTGCCAGGGCTGGTCCCTCAGTGGTGGTGTGCGGAGAATGCAGCATGCACTCATAACCTGGGGAGAACCCACGGATGGCAGAAACCTAGTTCAGGAGCATAACAAGGACTCCGTGGAGGGTGCTGGCACATTCTCTTCCCTCCCAAATCCAGACAGGCCCCATCGGTCCTCAGCAAATTTGGGGTTGGTCTCAGTCAATCAACCCCTCTGCAGCCACCACCAGGGTCTCTCCGGAAGACACCAGGGGAGACGAGTCCTCCAACTCCACAGGCTGTCATCACTCACTCTCAACCTCTGTCTTGGAGAAGAGCAGGAAGAGGGGAGACGTTTTTTAGAGACCCAGCATTTTACTTTGTAAGAGTGAGCATATCCTAAAGGTGACGCCAACATGATTCCGTCAGGCTGAATTCACAGAGTCTACGTAAATTTTGTCCTCAGCTCCCTCCCTGCAGGTGTGAATGGTTCTTGAGAACCAGCAGCTCAGAGGTGGAGAAAGCAGAGGCCTTTCTCTCTGCTGATTTTGGGGAAAGGGTAAGTGTGGGACCCGCCCCTCTACAACACTGTCCATTTTCCAAATAGAGTTTTTATCCCATGCCACAGCTACTGGGGGAGTCCAAACACTGCTTTCTAAGTTTTCACACACCCAGCATTTCTTCACATGGCAGCAGCATAGATGGACTTTTATATTTCCTAGTTATAAATGCCTTCTTTAATCATTACTCCCCCAGAGGGACTCACTGCTGGTTTCAAGATAATTGCAGAGTCACGTGATGAATGAAGCCAGAGCTGGAGACCCACTTGACATGGCACGAGGATGGTGACCAGCCTAATGAGCTCAATGAGATATTTATGACCTTCATGTTTCACTTTCAACCAAAGCCTGGAATACTTCCTAAATATTATTTTTTATCAAAATTTGCAGAATCCGTATTCCAGAAATATTTTATCAGCCATACGTTTTCCTTCTGAAATTGCTCTCAGGGAGTCAGAGCGCTGCGACTGTGATCGCACGGTGCCTGTGCGTTCGGAAAGCCTGGCGGCAGAACTGGGCTGGCTCTACTGGGCGGGACCGCAGTCAGGAACACCGGCTTCCACTTTGCTTGTCGGTATCAGTCATGTGCATGGAAGAGAGGAAGTCTGAAATGGAATTGAAAAATGACATGAGGCTGGGCGCTGAGGCTCAGGCCTGTAATCCCAGCACATTGGGAGGCTGAGGCGGGAGGATTGCTTGAGCCCAGGAGTTCAAGGCTATAGTGAGCTACAATCCTGCCATTGCACTCCAGCCTGGGTGACAGGGCCAGATCCTGTCTCTAAAAAACAAAAAGAAAGAAAAGGAAACGAATAAGACCGTTGAGTAGGCCTAATTTTCCCTCCTGACCTAGGGTCACACAGTAAAGCAACTGCAGTGCCATTCAGGGGAGAAAAAGAGACCTTCCCCCTAAAGAGGGAGCGATAACATCTCACTTCTGGTAGAGTTTTACAGTTTACAGAGCTCCCTGCAATACTTCTCATTTAACCCTTGCAATACCCCAGGGACGGGGTGTGCTTACTGTCCAGTTACAAAGCGGGCAGGGGAGTCTGAGAGGTTCCGAGGACTTGGGCTAAGGTCCTGGGGCCGCCACATGGGAGCTAGGCTGCCTGTGCTTCTGTGACCACAGAGAGGCTGCTGGACCAAAACCCCCAAAGCCTAAAGGCTACATTTGTGTAATCCTTCAACATGTATAAGGAATGGAACCATTTATCATCCTATTCTATCTTCACTATAAGCCTTTAGATTATGTGTAGCAGAATGTTCTCATTTCACAGTTAAGGAATCTGAAGATGAAAAAGATGAGGTGATATTCCCAGAGATGCACAGCCCTCGAGCCAGTGTGAAAATGTGGACCCCGCTCCCTCATCTGGTGCTTATTTCTGGAGAGAGAAAAGCACCGCTGGGTCATGGGGGAGACTGGCCGGTTGCAGCTTCTGGCATCTCACCCGTCTCTGCATGGGATAAGGCAATCCTGGCACAGGGACACACGGCTGTGGCTGTCTTCTCTTCTCCTTCCAGACACAGCCATGAGGGACAGCATGGGCTGGGAGAACAAGACCATGGGCGAAAATCCTGTCTTTGCCCCAGGACCTGACATTGTCAGGGTGACTTCCTGACCTAGGGTTGTCTTTTAGCATCGATCCCCCAAACCTTGGTTTTCTCCTCTATACAATGAGAATCATACAGCAGCAAATAAATAAGTGCATGTGGTGCTCACACCTGCACATCCATTGTCAGTTTCTTGTGAGGAGGCGTTTAGAGGGTTTGTTGAAAGACAACAGTCAACTTGTATCAAAGGCTTTGTTTTTTCCTGGGACTTAGTCTCTCTGTGATGCCCAAGCTGGAGTGCAGTGGAGAGATCTCGGCTCACTGCAACCTCTACATCCCGGGTTCAAGGGATTCTCCACCTCAACCTCCCAGTAGCTGGGATTACAGGCACGTGCCACCACATGCAGCTATTTTTTTTTTTTTTTTGACTAGAGACAGGGTTTCACCATGTTGGCCAGGCTGGTCTCGAACTCCTGACCTGAAGTGATCTGCCCACCTCAGCCTTGCAGAGTGCTGGGATTACAGGTGTTAGCCATCTCACCTGGCCTTCACAGGCTTTTTCATGGGCCACTCAGCATGCATCCTGACCCTTGATCCTTGTCACTGCCCCTGAGGTGGTACTATCATAGTCCTTACTTTCCAGAGGAAGGGAAGTCCCCACCTGAGGCCACCTGTTGGACAACAGAACATGGATCAAAGCAGAACTTCACCCAGTCGTGCTCTGCTTCTCCCAGTGCTGGCACAGGGTGAGGGCTCCTGGAGTCCTGGTGTTAGACCTTACCTTCTCCACGAAACCAGGAGTTTTGGAAAATGCCCCTTGCCAGTCCCTGTGAGGGGTGGCCTCCCAATGAGACCTAGAAAAACCCAGTTTCAGACAACAGGCCTGATTTTTAGTCTCTGTCAGAGTCTACATCATTATGCTCAGAATGAGGGAATTAATGATTTTATAGAAATGGCTTATTTAAGAGGCTGAGCACAGTGCTATCTGTGTCAGGGCGTTTTTCCAGTGGGAAGCTTTTGAAAGCATCTTTAATGAACCAGACTATTATTAAAATCCAGTCAATACCATAAAACTAATATAATTTCGTGAGAAAAATTCCTAAATGACTGTTTCTTTGTAGAGCATGGGATGTAATGAAATGAATCTTCTATTGGAGGCTATTCATTAATTCCTCCCTGTCTCTCCCTGTAAGTCCATGGGAAGGAAGAAGGGGCCTTCTTAAAGTAAGAAGCATTCCCCTCTGTCTTCCCGTCCCATCCCTTTCCCCCTCTTCCCTTCTCCCTTGCTGCTTACCCCTACCCCCCACATCCTTCTTCCCTCCCTTCCTTCCAATATTCATCGCTTATCTGCACTGTGACAGGTGATGTTACTGGGGACCAACTAATGAAAAAAGTCAAGCTTTTCAAGAATTTTAAAGTTAGTGTTAGGGTCTTAGGCTGAGGCCGGGTGCGATGGCTCACGCCTGTAATCCCAACACTTTGGGAGGCCAAAGCAGGTGGATCCTTTGAGGCCAGGAGATTGGAACCAGCCTGGGCAACGTGGTGAAACCCCGTCTCTACAAAAAATACAAAAATTATCTGGGCATGGTGGTGCACACCTATAGTCCCAGCTACCAGGAAGCTGAGGTGGGAGGATTGCTTGAGCCGAAGCGTTCAAGGGTGCAGTGAGCTGTGATTGTGCCACTGCACTCCAGCCTGGATGAGAGAGTGAAACCCTATCTTACCCTCCCCACCAGAAAACCCAAAAACAAAAAACAAAGGTCTTAGGCCAAACATGGTGGCTTACATCTATAACCCCAACATTTTGGGAGGCTGAGGCAAAAGGGTCACTTGAGCCCAGGAGTTCAACACTAGCCTGGGCAACATAGTGAGACCACATCTCTACAAAAAAATTTTTTAAAATAACACATACACAAAAAGTCTTACTGAGGACTACAGACCGGGGCCTAGAACCCAGAAGCAGCCCTTTCGAGAGGTTCTGTCAGACTGCTCCACCACAGTATTTCAGCCTATAGCTTCTATACAGGTGGTGGAAATTCAGCACGTGCAACCATCACATCAAACTTGCACAGATGTTACAGTGAAACAGAATCACATCACGGTTTGAGTGTCAGAGTGCATCTGGTTATAGATTACAGAGGAATAATCCCTAGCCCCATCAGATATTTTGTGTAGGAAAAGGCAAAGACTAGAGCAATTTATCTTTTAAGGAATACAGTGACTCTGGCAAGAGACATAGGGAGCCATGTGCTCTTTTCTGTTTTGTCTTCAAAGCATCTTTTCAGGGAGCTGCTGCATGTCAACACAGAGTCAGGGGCTTTGTGAAATTCTGTTGGAATGAGCAAGCTGGGCTTGGTTTCTGCTGCTTTGTCTCTCATGGGGATGACGATGAGCAAGACAGATAAGGTTCTGCCTCCCTCGTGGTCTGGAGGGAGAGGCTGACATCTGTGAGCTTCTATTTCCATTGGAGAGGGTGCTGTGCAGGACAGGTGAGGTGGGGGGCAGAGCTGGAGTAGGCTGAGCCTGAGGCAGCAAGTAAGCAGGTGGCAGTTGGGAGCCACGTGGCCAGAGCCCAGTGGATGAAGGAGACAGTGGCCGGAGGTAGGTTAAGACAGAGCGTCAAGTGCCATGCTGTCAGGGGTAGGTAGACCAGGTTAAGGAGTTCAGATTTGATCACCCTAAAAAAAGGGGGAAATTCCTGGAAGGTTTTAAGCAGGAGAGTTAATTCATTTATTCTAAAAGTAGAAATGGAGGAGGAGATGCTGGTGTGGTCTCTACGGAGCTCCTGCTTTCCACACCAGCTCTGGAAGCTTCGCCCATCCTGTAGGACCTCCCTGCGGTTCTGGCCCCAGGTGCTGACACACCTGTCCTGCACTGGTCCTGTGCAAGTGGTCTCACTTAGAGGGACAGTGCAGGTCAAGTGAGCTGGGACATCCATGTGCAGATGGACAGAGGCTGTGCAGTGTGAATCGCTCACTCAGCAAATACTTACTGAGTCCCTCCTGGGACCAAGTACTGTGCCAGGCATAGTAGGTGGCGATGCAGCCACAGCTTCAACCAGGCAAATATAACAGCTGATTTATTTATTTGTTGAGACGGAGTCTCAAAAACTCTGTCACCCAGGCTGGAGTGCGGTGGCACCATCTTGGCTTACTGCCACCTCCATCTTCCGATTCAAGCGATTCTTCTGCCTCAGCCTCCGACTAGCTGGGACTACAGGTACACACCACTATGCCCGGCTAACTTTTATATTTTTAGTAGAGACAGGGTTTCACCATATTGGCCAGGCCGATCTCAAACTCCTGACCGCAGGTGATCCACCAGCCTCGGCCTCTCAAAGTACTGGGATGACAGGCGTGAGCCACCACACCCAGTCTGTAAGAGCATTTTTATTTTATTGTATTTTTTTCTGCTGAAAAGAGGTATTAGCCAGCAGGACACAGTTGAGATGATCTCAATTTTGTTGACCATTTAAAGCATGGACCTCAGGAGCCCGTGGAAACATGCCTTCTTCTCTCCATCAGGCCGAATCAGTATGCTGACCTTGGCCACATCAATGTCATAGAGCTTCTTCACAGCCTGTCTGATCTGGTGCTTGTTGGCTTTAACAACCACAATGAACACAAGTGTGTTGTTGGCTTCTAGCTTCTTCATGGCAGACTCAGTGGTCGGTGGAAACTTGGAGATGGGATAGTGGTCAAGCTTGCTTCTCCTGGGGACGGTCTTCCAGGGATATTCCGGCTGCCTCTGGAGCCTCAGTGTCTTGGGTCAGTGTGTGCTTCTTCTTCTTTCTTCTTCTTCTTCTTCCTTCTTCTTCTTCTTCTTCTTCTTCTTCTTCTTCTTCTTTCTTCTTCTTCTTCTTCTTCTTCTTCTTCTTCTTCTTCTTCTTCTTCTTCTTCTTCTTCTTCTT
>PVKP010037496.1:0-21578 GCA_004027715.1 Plecturocebus donacophilus | reverse complement strand
GCTGGGGGAGGGGGCTCACTCCTGTAATCCCAGCTACTCAGGAGGTACAGGCAGGAGGACTGTGTGAGGCCAGGAATTAGAGCCTGGGCAACATGCGAGATCCCGTCTATATAAAATACAAAAAATTACCCCACTGTGGTGGTGTGCACCTATAGTACCAGCTACATGGGAGGCTGACGCAGGAGGATCACTGGAGCCCAGAAGGTTGAGGCTGCAGTGACCTAGGATTGTACCACTGCACTCCAGCCTGGGTGACAGTGAGATTCTGGTGCATATCTATCTAATCTATCTATCTATCATCTATCTATCTATCTATCTATCTATCTATCTATCTATCTATCTATCTATCTATCTATCATCTATCATCTATATAGATATATTAGAGAAAACAAGACAAAGTTGACATAGTCCTTGAGGTCCAGATCATCTCTCTTGGCATGTGACACTCAGGCTGAGCTGAAGGCCCTTTTGATCAGCCTGTGTCTGTCCCTGGCATCTGACTTCCTGGACTGTTCCTGGAGCTGGAACAGTGGCTTCTGGTGAGGGTGTCACACAGAAGACTCATACAGGATGGAAACATCTCACTTCCCATCCTGCTGGTGTCCTCCTGGGAAGCTCTGGACTATAACGTGCTTGGGAACACCAACAGGCCCTGGGCAGGTGCGCATGCTGTGGTTCCAGTGTCTTTTCTTAACATGCAGGTTGGTACAGAGCTTCCCCGGGTGGCTGGGCTCTAGCGGGGTGTGGGCTCTAGCGGGGTGAGAGGCCTCTCTGTGAGGAGCGGGTCCCAAGGCTCAGGGGCAGCATGTCGGCTGCTACCACATTGGAAAAGTAGGTATATGCAGGTCCTTAAATAATGTTTTAAAGTCATTTTATTATAACAGTAATAAGAAACAAAATTGGTTCCTGGCCAGAGCCACTGTGCGTGTGGGTTTTCTCTGGGTGCTCCGGTTCCCTCCCACATCCCAAAGCTGAGCAGATGAGGTGAGCTGGTGTGTCTGAATTGTCCCAGTGTGTGTGAGTGGGTGGGTGTGGGGGTGTGTGAGCACCCTGCAATGGAACAGCACCCCATCCGGGCCTGGCTCCTGCCCTGCACACTGAGTTCCTGGGGTGGGCTCTGGCCGCCCACAACCCTGAACTGGAATAAAGTTAGAAAATGAATGAATGGGCCAGGCACGGTGGCTCACGCCTGTAATCCCAGCACTTTAGGAGGCTGAGGTGGGCTCAAGGTCAGGATTTCGAGATCACCCTGGCCAATAGGGTGAAACCCCGTCTCTACTAAAAATACAAAAATTAGCTGGGTGTGGTGGTGGGCACCTGTAATCCCAGCTACTCAGGAGGCTGAGGCAGGAGAATTGCTTGAACTGGGGAGGTGGAGGTTGCAGTGAGCCAAGATAGCGCCACTGCACTCTAACCTGGGTGACAGAGCGAGACTCCAACTCAAAAAAAAAAAAAAAAAAAAAAGAATTAATGAATGACTATAAATTATTATAAAATAAAAATGTACATGGCATATAATAATCATCCAAATGCATGACAATAAATGATGCTGTATGAGAGTGCCTAGAAGCCTGTCACATTGGTGACTGTTCTGAACTTCCTGGTGGCTGGAGGTGTTCCTGGCAAGGTTCATTTTGCAAACATTTTATTCCTTGATCTAACCCACCCAGGACAACCACCATCACTTACTGATTCACCAAAAATTGGGCAAATAATTCTCTTACTTGTTATTAATCTCTCTTAAAGGTATGCATAGCTTGCATTTATTTCTGTATTTACTATTAGAAATGTATTGGTCTTTATCTAGAAGTATGGCAATCTTTTTCTGTCCCGAAATGTGCTGTAGGAACTTCACTCTTGTTTATATCAATTAACCTTGGGAAAACTGGCTTTGCTATACATCATTTCGCCTAAAGCTGGTTCCCAAGAAGCTATCAAAGACCTTAAGTGAGAACTCATTGTACCTGTTGGCTGAATTTTTGTTGAAAGGTACTTTCCGAGACCAAGTGCTACGATAGTCATGATTTCACTGGATTCTCACAGGCAACCCTGAGAGGCAGAAAGGGCTTTTGTTGACAATTCCATTTCGAGGTGAACCTGAAACTTGGCAAGGTGTGTGCTTCACCCAGTCCCACTGAGGGCAAGCAGGAAGGGAGCTCACATCAGATCCATCTTCATGAGGGCACTCTCCTCAAAACATGATCTCCACAGAAGGGCAGCGAGTTGAACAACAGCGACGGTTGTAGCGTTCTGCTTTTCAGTGCAAAACACCCTCTGGCTCCAAAAGTAGGTAATTCTGCAGGGGCTTTGGCAAGGGTAACAGGGGGATGAGGTCAAAGCACTTTTTGCCAAACAGCCTGCGAAGGGCACAGCGGCAGAGATGCTGCAGGCAGCGTGGGGTGTGGGCCAAGGCAAAGAGGGACTGGTAGAACGGCTTGTGCATCTGGAAGGGAAGGCAGGTGGATCAGAAATCTGTGCAAATGGAACCGACATTTGTTTTCTTCCTAGCCAGACCACTGATGGGACAGTGGGCTTTTCTATGGCTAACTGATCCCAGATAAGCACACTGGAGAGAGACACATCATTTTGTGGGAACCACCCTCTACCCCAAGGCATGGTTCCTGGCGAGTGAGGGGGGATTCTGACTGCAGTGACTTCAGATGCTCCAGGTGGTCTCCCTGAATTCCATTTTGCTCCATACTCTTTGTGCAGCAGTCCTGCAGCTCTGGGGTGGCCCTGTTCATCTCACCCAATCACAACCAGCCCTTTTCTTTTGCTAGGGAGGGGCTTAGGAGTGAGTGCATGGCATTGGTCTGGTGGTCAGTCATGCATACATGACTCAAGCCACTGAAACAGGAGGGAAAATTTTCTAGAGCCTTCTGGAAAAAATGAAAAATACACACAACTGTTCTTACTCTCTCTCTCTCTCTTTTTGAGATGGAGTCTAGCTCTGTTGCCTAGGCTGGAGTGCAATGGTGCGATCTCAGTTCACTGTAACCTCTGCCTCCTGGGCTCAACTGATTCTCCTGCCTTAGCCTCCTGAGTAACTGGGATTACAGGTGCCCACCACCATGCCTGGATAATTTTTGTATTTTTAGTAGAGACAGGGTTTCACCTTGTTGGCCAGGCTGGTCCTGAACTCCTGACCTCAAGTGATCCGCCTGCCTTGCCCTCTCAAAGTGCTAGGATTACAGATGTGAGCCACTGCACCTGGCCTGTTGTCACTCTTTTAATGGTCAGTCACGTGTGGACTTTGTCATGGATAGATGTAATGCCCACAGCCTCCTTGGTCACATCTTGAGCTGCTGGAGCATGAAGCTGACACACAGGGTCAGAATAGTATGTCCTGACACGGAGCCAGGCCCATGGATTCAGGTGGCTCTGGCCTTTTTTTGGGCACTGGTTAAGAGAACCCTGGTGTTTTTCAGGCCAGCACGGGGCTCTGTGCTCCTTGAGGGCATGACACTGCAACTACTAGAACAAGCTCCTGGCTGTGTGATGATGGAGCCTCCAGAGAAAACCAGAAATGTGCAAATATACCATTTCCCCTCCTCCTTCCTCTGTCAGATGTATTACACTTAGCTGAATATCAGTGCAAATCTCCCCATGCAAAGAAGCAAAAACAGACAAAAGCTGTGTACTAAAGGCAGGCAGAAAGGCAGCTCTCTTGCCTGAAATACTTCCTCAGGAATCACCTCCTTCCAGGACTCTGACATGCAGAGGTGAGGGTAGGAGTTGAAAAGCACCTCGATGACTGCAGGGACCGACGCGCAGGTCTTCAGCACCTGGTGGGAAGAAGTGACAGACACAGCATAGGCCAACTGGGTTCTGGGTCCCAGTGGGGAAAGGGTTGGGGATGTGGAGGCATGCTCTCCCTAGTTGCATGACCTACCTGCACCCAAGTCACACAGGGAACAGCTACAGAACAGTACCACCGGGTTGCTGCAGGGATCGTATGAGTTAGTGCACATAAAGACACAAAGCAGGCTGGGTGAAGTGGCTCACGACTGTCATCCCAGCACTTTAGAAGGCCGAGATGGGCAGATCACCTGAGGTCGGGAGTTCAAGACCAGCCTGACCAACACGGAGAAACCCTGTCTCTACTAAAATACAAAATTAGCCGGGCGTCGTGGCACATGCCTGTAATCCCAGCTACTTGGGAGGCTGAGGCAGGAGAATTGCTTGAACCCTGGAAGCAGAGGTTGCAGTGAGCCAAGATCGTGCCATTGCACTCTACCCTGGGCAACAAGAGAGAAAAGTCCATCTCAAAATAAAAAAAAAAAAAAGACAAGGCAACAGCTCTGCAAGGGGGCGCTTCTTCCCATTGTGATGGCCGCCCATGGAAAGGCTGGGCCAGGGTCCTAAGCGTTCAGGTTCCCAGGGGGGCCATGCTGATGACTTGGCAGGCTTCCTTGGCCCCCAGAGAGTTGCTCAGAGAAAAGGAATGAAGTTCTGCTGGGAGGAAGTTTGGCCTGAGGATGGGGTTTCCAATTTCTTACCTCAATTTTCAAATGTGTCAGGAAATTTAGACTTGGGGGAAAGGAATTGTTTTGCTGTTGAATTTCCTCTTGAATTGGCATTTCCATTTTATTTTCACAGTCCCCACTGGCAGATAGTCCTATTTCCTTACTCGCAAATTTATAATTCAAGTCCATTAGCGTCACCATAAAGATGGGAACACTATTTGCTTTTTAGAAATAAACTTTTTTGCTGTTGTTGTTGTGGAGAAATCTGAACCTTCATACACAAAAGTAGCGCCAATAGTATGTGATAAACTCCTACGTACCCACCATCAACCCGCGGCTGATCCCGCCCCACTTCCCCTAATATTAAAGCAAATTCCATGTGTCCGATAATTTTATCTGTATTTCAGTGCATCTTTTATAGGACCCTCTGAAGAAACAAAGATAATATGATTATAGCACCTGAGAAATTAAGAATAGTTTTGTCATATGTCATATACAGGCAGTGTTTAAATTCACAGATTTCTCTGAAATGCCATTATACTGACGAAATAATGTTTGTTTGAATAATCATTCCAGCTAAGGCCGGCATAGTGAGACTGGTTGGTGTGATGTGGTTTTAGGTCTCTTTTTTGTTCCATGTGACTTATTTGTGGTGGGAACTGGGTTATTTGTCCTGGGGCGTTCCTCACTGCGGGGCTTTTGCTGATGACATCCCCGTGGGGTTTGTGGACATGCTGCCCTTCCTCTGTTTTCTGTAAAGTAGTTCTTGGATTTAGAAGCTGGACCAAATTCCTATTTGATTTTGGAGAGGGGCAGGGCAGTTTCAGAGCACTCTCTTTTTGAGGTCTGTGATTTTCCAAGTGTTGTACAATTGTTCTTTCCACTTCCTGGTTGAGAAACCTGAGGTTATGCAGCTTCTCTAAGCCCAGCTGCCATACGTCTGCAGCAGTGACCTGAACCGCTACTGGGGCCTGCCCTGCAGCATGTCTGCTGGGGCTCTAGGGACACAGAGTCAAAGAGAAGAAAGTATTTAAATCACTCACGGTGGCTGCTCACTTCACGACCTGCCCCCCTCTCCACAGCTCCAGACCTAAAACCCCTTTAAAGTACAAATATGACAAAATAAAAAAAATTCATCTTCCCTTGGTCAGAGGTAACTACTATTAACATTTCGTATATGTGGGATATGTGTTTAGACAGAAAATTAATATATATGACAACAATGGGTGAATGCTTGGCATATGATTTTGAAATCTGACTTTTTTCCATGCAGAATATATTGTGAACAAATAGATTGTGAACAATTCACAATCTATTCACAATCAATTATTCTTTTTTTTTAGATGGAGTCTCGCTTTGCCACCTAGGCTGGAGTGCAGTGGTGTGATATCGACTCACTGCAACCTCTGCCTCCCAGTTCAAGCTATTCTCCTGCCTCAGCCTCCCAAGTAGCTGGGATGACAGGCAGGTGCCACCACAGCTGGCTGATTTTTGTATTTTCAGTAGAGACGGGGTTTCACCATGTTGGCCAGGCTGGTATTGAACTCCAAACTCGTGATCTGCCCACCTTGGCCTCCCAAAATGCTGGGATTACAGGCGTGAGCCACTGCACCTATGGACCATTTACTTTTGTTTTGGTTGACCATTTGTTTTTCTTCCTTTGTGAATTGCTCAGTTTTTCTATTGGTGTGCTCATTTCTTCACTTTTTTGTAAGTACACTTTGTTTATTAGGGTTATTTTTCAGGTAGACAATAATTTTGCAATAATTTTTTTTTTTTTTTTTTTTTTTTTTTTGAGACAGAGTCTCACACTGTCACCCAGGCTGGAGGGCAATGGCACGATCTTGGCTCACTGCAACTTCCGCCTGCTGGGTTCACGCAGTTCTCTTGCCTCAGCCTCCCACGTAGCTGGGATTACAAGCACACACCACCACACCTGGCGAATTTTTTGCATTTTTAGTAGAGATGGGGTTTCACTATGTTGGTCAGACTGGTCTTGAACTCCTGACCTTGTGATCTGCTTACCTTGACCTCCCAAAGTGCTGAGATTACAGGCATGAGCCATCAGGCCCAGCCAATATTTTTTATCTTACTATGCCAGCTAGAGCTTTTCAGTTCAATACTAAATAACAACATTAACTAGCCTGGATGACAGAGTGAGGGCCTGTCTAAAAAAAAAAAAGAGAGAGAGATGGCGAGTTCGATATGGGATCATTATCATTACAGAGGTGTTTATGAATACAGGAACTATTTAGCCAGACATGGATACAAGGAAACTGTCAAGGGTCAAGGCAGTAATGTGGGGTCGGAGGCAGAGCTATTAACACTCTGGGCTGAAGGGCCAGTCAGGTGAGCTGTCTTAGCAGAAGCAGCAATCCGGCAAAGAGCCAGCCCAGAGAATACGTGTTCCACCCTCACTCTCCTTTCCTCCCTCCTGCTGCTGGGACACCCCACTGGCTACACCCAGCTGGAAGGCAGAGGGCCGAGAGCTGCAGAATGAGATCCCTATGGATCCATAAGGATGGAGGGAAGAGATCTTCACTGTGACGATGAATAAACATCCTTTTCTCATTTGAAATTCACTGTAATTGTATTTTCAGTGCTTTTTTCCTGTTTAGTTTTGCTGGAAGTTTTTCTATTTTACTTCTTTTTTCAAGCAATCAGAGATTGGATTTTGTTGATCAGTTCCCTTTTAAAATATTCTAACCCATTCATTTTTGCCTTTATCAGGATTAATTCCTTTCTTGCATCACCTTAGGTGTATTTTGTTTCTCTTTCATGCTCCTTGGATTGACTGCTCAGTTAATAACTTTTTTTTCTAGAGTCATAATGAAAGCTACTTTTACAATGGTATAAATTTCCCTTTGATCATTGATAGGATCATAGCCAAGAATTTTGAGGCAGTGTTCGCTCCCTCCCTCCCTTCCCTCCCTCCCTTCTTCCCTCTCTTGGGTCTTGCTCTGTCACCTATGCTGCATGCAGTGGTGTGATCATGGCTCACTACAGCCTCGACCTCCTGGACTCAAGCAATCCTCCCACCTAAGCCTCCTGAGTAGCTGGGACTAGAGGCTCATGCCACCATGCCAGGCTAATTTTAAAAATTTTGTTTTGTAGAGACAAGGTCTCAATAGGTTGCCCAAGCTGGTTTTGAACTCCTTGGCTCAAGCAATCTTCCCACTGCAGCCTCCCAAAGTGCTGGGATTATAGATGTGAGCCACTACACCCAGCCTGACTTTCTTAAATAGTCTGCAATTAAATAACTGTTGATGCAGTAGTTATTTGGGAGTGTGCTATAACGTTTTCAAGTGGTTATGACATTTAAAAAAGTTAACATTTAAAATTTTTACTATTAATTTTCTGGTATATTGCAATATGGCTGTAACAATGTCAGTTTTGGGGGTACTAGCAGAAGTCGCATTTTGTTTGGTTCAAAAGTTCAAAATATATTTGTCACATTTATGATTTGGAGCTACTGCACTTGTGATAGATATGAGTTAAGAATCACCCAAATTTCTCCATTTTAACACAATCTTCTTTGGCGCATGAAATTTATAATGGTTATCTTTTCACTATAGACTGTATCTTTTGTCAATATCAAGTGAATCTTTCTTCCCCCTTTCATTTTGTGTATTTCCCTGGAATTCTATTTGTATACTGATATAAAAATATATTTTTTTGGTTTGTTTTTGCCAGAATCATCTCATTCTTTATTTGAAAAAAATTAAAAAAATATTTTTGAGACAGAGTCCCACTCTGTTACCCAGGCTGGAGTACCAAGGGGAGATCTTGGCTCACTGCAACCTCTGTCTCCTGGATTCAAGCAATTCTCCCGCCTCAGCCTCTCGAGTAGCTGGGATTACAGGAACCCACCATTGTGCCCGGCTAATTTTTTTTGTATTTTTTTTTTAGAGATGGGGTTTCACCACGTTGGCCAGGCTGGTCTTGAACTCCTGATCTCAGGTGATCTGCCCGCCTTGACCTCCCAAAGTGCTGGGGTTATAGGTGTGAGCCACCATGCCCAGACTCATTTTTAAATGTTAACCTTTTGTTTCACTTTGTTTTAAATGTGTTTGAGAGTCTGTGTTGGTAAGAGGGTAGTTTAAGCAATTTACATTTATTGTTATAAATGAAGTGTTTGGTCTTACTCCTGTCTCTCTTTATTCTTTTTTTTTTTTTTTTTCCTGCTTCTTGTTTCCTTTGTTTTCTGGTTCTGTTGTACACGTTTGTATTTTCTTTGGATTCATCTGTATTTTGGAAGTATGCATTATCTTTAAAATGCTATTAGTTACTTTCTTTTTTTTTTCGAGATGGAGTCTTTCTCTGTCACCCAGGCTGTAGTGCAGTGGCTCGTGGCATCTTCTGCCACCCGGGTTCAAGCAATTGCCCTGCCTCAGTCCCCTGAACAGCTGGGACTACAGGTGCGTGCTACCATGCCCGGCTAATTTTTTTGTATTTTTAGCAGAGATGGGGTTTCACCATGTTGGCCAGGATGGTTTCGATCTCCTGACCTCGTGATCTGCCTGTCTTGGCCTCCCAAAGCATAATAGTTACTTAAAAAAAAAAATGTTAACCTATAGTTCTCTAAAAATCTAAATAGTATCTTTTATGTTCCAGATACGCTGTCATTCCTTCTCTCACATTTCTCTCTTAACCTGTTCTTTTCCCTTCTTTTCTTAATGATATCTGGAGTTTTGGTTCCAGGGTGTGATTATTACATTATCATATTTTATGTTGTGTATCTCCTTCAGTAACCATTTTGGAATTTGCATTTAGTTTTACAACTTGATTCCCAATTATCTGTCCCTATTTTAGCTGGGTTGTATGCTCACCACCTGTCCTTTCAGCCGTCCCTTCTGTAGGTATTTGACGAGTTCCTACTAGAAGGCAGGGATTGTGTTATGTCTGCATGTTACGACGGCCAGCTCTACCTTCACAGAGTGTTACAGTCCCAAACATAACAACAGTACAGGTGCTGCGGTCACATGAGGGGATGTTCAGGGAAGATTTCTGGAAGAAGTAAAATCCAAGCTGAGACCTGGCTGTGGAGCAGGAGTTAGCAGGGGGAAAAAAAGGCATGGGGAGTTCTGGGGACAAGAGCGTTCTAGGCAGAGAAAACGTATTACACTAGGTTTGGGAGGTGAGAAGGAGCAAATAATGTTGGCTGGGCCATGAGTCTGACATGGGGAATGCTGGGAAATGAGACAGGAGAGGAAAGCAGGGAAGGCTGTGAAGTCCATGGTCTGCATGAGAAGGAGGCTGGCCGAGAGAGCATTTGCCGGGTCTGAGTGGAGGAGTGGTTTGGTCGAATTTTAACTTGAGAAATATCGCCAAGGCTGGATGCAGTGGCTCACACCTATAATCCCAAGACTTTGGGAAGACAAGGCAGGCAGATTGCTTGAGTCTAGGAGGTTCAGACCAGCCTGGGCAACAGGAGAAGCCCTGTTTCTATAAAAACTACAAAAAATTAGCTGGGTGTGATGGTGTGCACTTGTAGTCCCAGCTACCCAGGAGGCTGAGGGGGAAGGATTGCTTGAGCCTGGGAAGTCGAGGCTGCAGTGAGCTATGATTGCACTGCTGCTCTCCATCCTGGGCAACAGAGTGAGACCTTGTCTCAAAAACCAAACCAAATCAACCATCTAATCAACTAACCAAACAGGGAAATGTCACCAAGGCTTAATGTGGGGAAGAGTTTAGAGGAGACAGAGAGCCCAGTGAAGAAGATGTGTCCCTCTAGGAGAGAGATGGTGATGTCCTCACCTTGGTGGTGGCAGTCAGGAGGGAAGGAGATTTTGGGGGTTATTTAGGGGGCAGAGTGGGGAGAATCTGGGGATTGATTTCCTCATTCCTGAGCTCTTCTTCAGTGTTACCTCTTTGTCAGCTGGAGTACGTCCACCTCAATGAGCCATTAGCCCCAACCACTTCCCTATACTGTCCTTGCCAGGGGCACCAATGCTGCTCTTGACTCAGGCTCGGCCTCACCTGTGATCCATGTGTTGCCACACGTGACATGTTGATGATGCCTTCCACCTCGATGCAGCCTTCACTTGGCTTCAAGGAACATGTGCTCTCATGCCTTTCACCTCGCTGGTTGCTCCTCCTCAGTTTGCTTAGCGGCTGTCTCATCTCCATCCTTCAGATGTTATACCATCCTTGCATTCAGGCCTGTTCTTCCTTTCCATTGACTCTCACTTGCTGGTGATCTTATCTGGTTTCCTGGCTTTAAATACCATCCATATGTCACTCACCCTCAAAGGCATATCTCCAGTTTGGCCAAATCTCTCCCTCTCAAACTCTGGGATTGAATATCCAGCTGCTTACATTGTAGCCCCACCTGGCTGTATCTCACACTCAATAGACCAAAAACTGAGCTCCCTGGTTCCTCTCAACCTGCTGCAACTACCCATAACCTGCCCCATCCCAGGTGATGGCAAATCCATTCTTGCATTCTCTTGGGCTGGAATCAGAGTCATCTGTGGCTCCCATTTCTCCTACATTCCACATCCAATCTGTTAAAAAGTCCTGTTGGCTCTACCTCCAAAATATATGCAGGGTCAGATCGCCTCCCTTGTCCACGCCACCATCATCCCTCATGCAAATCACAGCAACATCCTCCTAACTCATCTTTCCATGTCTATTCTCCTTCTCAAGTATCTGTTCAACATGGCGCCAAGAGGAAGATCTTTACAAAATATTGTTGGATTGCACCACCACTCTGCTCAAATTCCTCCAATGGCCAAAGTCATTACAATGCCCTGTAAGACCCCACACAACCTGTGCCGTCTCCCCTGCCACCCCTAATCTCATCTCCTACATCCCACAAGCTCCTTCCACCTCTGGCCACACTGGTTCCCTGTGGTTCCATGCACAGGGCCAGCCCACTCCAGCCTTAGGCTACAGACAGCTGGTCCTCTGCTGGACTGCTCTTCCGCAGACATCTGTACAGTGGGTCCCTCACGTCTCTCAAATCATTGTTCAGTAGTCACTGACCTTAACTTTCCAACTTAAAATTGCAACTGCCTCCCATCCTCTTCATTTCTCTACAGTCCTTATCACTTTTTTGGCCTACTGATCATGCTCAATGTTTAATGCCTGTCTTCCCCATTAGAATGTAAGCTCCACATAGGCAGGAATACTTTTTTCCTCTTATCTGCTCACTCACTTATCCCATGTGCCTAGTATGTTGCTGGGCTATGACTGGTGCTCAATAAATACTTGTTAATAAATAATTGAAGTATTTTTTCTTTTTCAGAAAATCCATTAGAAAGCCATGTTTATGAACCCTTGATATCTAAAAGTGTCTTTCATCATCAAAATGAAACCATTTTCACTGAGTCTAAAATTCTAGTGTCCAAACTTTTCCTTTCAAAATCGGTAGATGATATGTCATTGTCTTGTGTTACTATTACAGCAGAGGCATCTGAATCCAGCCTGGTTTTTATTCCTTTACGAATTGCCTGTTTTCTGCTTAAATACTTTGCAAGATTTTTCCATGTCTTTTTAGAACATTTTCATTAGAATGTATATAGGTATGTGCCTCCCATCACTGATTTGCAGAGAATACCCTTTCAATCACCAACCAAAAGTTAAGACTTTCAGAGCAGCTAAATTTTCTTCTATTATGTCTTTGGTTATTATTTCTGACCCATTTGTCCTAGGCTTTTCTGCAGTAACATCACTTATCTGTGGGTTTCCTCTCTACTCTATCCTTCATGACCATCACTTTCTCTTTTGGTTTCTTGGTTTTCTTCTTCTTCTTTTTTTTGCATGTAAGAAGAGCTTTTAATATCAGTCTTCTGTTATAGTGAACACTGAGGTTGACTTCCCAATAATTCAGATGATCAGTTTAATTCAATCATGGTAATCCAATCTCTTTTGGCAGTTATTGGTTTAAAGAAGGGCAGGTTTAAGCCAACTGAGGACACTAGGACACTTCCTCAGGGCTTCTAGAAAAAAGGAACAACTGGATGCATATGAACAAGGAAATGGACCCATTGTTGCTGGAAGCCATCTTGTGACCATGAGGGAGCCATTCTGAGGACAAAGCTGACTCACTGAGGATGGCAGAGCAGAGAGTTGGGAAGCACAAGTTTCTTCAAGGACATCATCCAGACACTGAAACAATCAATTCCTGCTACTTCTGCACTTACTGTTGTGTGAGACAAAACTATACATTTCCTTATTTAAACCTGTGTGAATTGGGTTTTCTGCTACTTGTGATATAAACCACCTGTATCAGAGTCCAATCAGGTGAAGGAAACCACTCTAGGTATTTGAACCAAAGACAATTTTACACCTGGAATTGATTATATGGGTAATCAAACTGCTGAGATTCCAACAAAGGGAAGGTGAAGTAGCCCAGAGATTAGCAAAATAGAAAGCTGTTGTTACTTGCAGAGTTGGTGGGACAGTGGGATAAAGTGATCTCATCAGAGTCCACAGATTAGGGCCATGCTGTGGGGGCTGGAACCAAGTAGAGTCAGGGGCTACCCACTGGGGACTGGGGCCGTGAAGTGGGTGTTGGTGTCACAGAGAAGATGCAGGTGCTGCTGGCGAAGCTACACAAGACAGACAGAAGAGGAGAAACACCCTGGTTTCCTTCTTCCTCCACACTCCAGTTTCCTATGCTGTCTCCCATTGGCTGAGTCCAGCCAGAAGCCAGCTGATGGGGGCTCTGAGTGCAGCTTGAGGGGGCTCCCCTTTCCTCCTGTCACCCAGGACGCAGAGCAGGACCCAGGAACAGCAGGGAAGGGTCTGAGGGCACATGGGCCAGTGACCCAGCACCCACAGATTTCATTCTTTTTGAATCAACCCTGCCTTTTCCTTCTTTAGTGTATACTTTATTTTTATGTATTTTTATTTATTTTTGAGACAGAGTCTGGCTCTGTCATCCAGGCTGGACTGCAGTGGCGTGATCTCGGCTCACTGCAATCTCTGCCTCCCGAGTTCCAGTGATTCTCCTGCCTCAGCCTCCTGAGTAGCTGGGATTACAGGCACCCACCACCATGCGCAGCTAATTTTTGTATTTTTAGTAGCGACCGGGTTTCACCATGTTGGCCAGGATAGTCTCTATCTCCTGACCTTGTGATCCACCTGCCTCAGCCTCCCAAAGTGCTGCGATGACAGGTGTAAGCCACTGCGCCCGGCCTAGTGTATACTTTAATCTGACTCTGCTGTCAGTTTCTTGGTATAATGGTATCGTCTCCATCTTCCTTTTCATGTCACTCTATTGGGTTTTCATCTTAACCGGTCCTGTGTCGATGATCCCAGAGGCTATGTCTTCTGGCACTCCACAGAGGATGGTACATACTTTCTGAGATTATCTTGGATTTCCTTTCTGTTTTCTGGATGCTGTCCTATTTTTCTTTGCTTGTCTTCTTTTCTTCCATAAATCCATTCTTTTTTCTCTTTATTAGTCTTTGATGAAGGAGAGAACCAGACATGAAATTTGCCAGCATGCAGGGGAAGTCCGTGCTCCTGCTCTGTGCCTACCCGGGAGACTGTGGAGGGACGGCGTGGAGGGAGGGGGCGAGGGCCTGACCCAGCCCTGTTCCCAGTCGGATGGTTTGCCCCGTGGACTTGAGCTTCGGCCTGGAGGCTTCCTCCTGCCACCTCTTCCTGGCAGTTGGCAGGTTGTTCTGCAACCTGGGTTCCTCCAGTTTTCAGCTCTGCACATTACTCTGGCTCCACAGCCTTTCCCTGGCTTTTTTTTTTTTTTCTAACTGGTAACGTCTGCCTGACAGCCTGGAAACTTATAGCAGTGCCACAGAAAGACATTGGCTTGGGGTCTTCCTTAGACTTACGTACGTGAGATTGGCTCTGGGTCTTTCTTAGACTTACACATGAGGGTTACTGTTGCTGTGGATTTCCTCTCTCCCTTTCTTCCTTCCTCTGTCTGTGCCTTCGAAGGCATTCTTTATAGGACAGGAGCTGCTCTTTTTAGACTGGGCATCATATTAAGGTAAGAGTTATTATTGCTGGTCCCCTCCCCACGCCCAATTATTTTTTTTCTCATCCATTACTGTCACTGAATCAGGCTTAGCAGGCTTTAGGGAAAGAGAGACAGAGCATGAACATAGAGACACAGAGAGACTGAAGCTCAGAGGGAATGCCCGGCGGGCGGCCTGGGCCGGCACAATCTCCCCAGCCAGTCTCACCAGCCCGGTCCCTCTCTGTGCCCCACACGTGTTGGTATTTCCGGCTCACACAAGCCCCACTAACATGCCATTTCCTCATGCATGGCAGTCTCTGATTTCAGTCATCCCCTTCTGTGTTGGCAGAAAATCACGCCATTAATAAGGGCTCGCGCTGGACCCCTCGGGATGGAGTCTGCTGCTATTTATCTGGTACCCTAGGCGATGCTCATGTCCTCAGGCCTTGCTCACCGCGACCCTCCAGTGACCCTCCCACTGGCCCTGTCGTTTCTCTGCAAAAAGTGAAATGGCTCCCAGGGACCGCAGGTAACCCGGACATGCCCCACCCTGGGAAGAGCTGCCCTCCCTTAGAGCCAAAGCACCGCCTCCTCCTGCCCCTCCCCCACAGGGTCACAGACTGTGACAGAGTCTTATTGCCTGTCTCTGGGAATTCATTTTCTGTCTCTCCTCTGTTCCACCTCTCTGGGGCTCCCTGCCCCCCCCGTCCTCTGCATCGTGCCCCCTCATGTTTGCCAGGCAGCTGGCTGCCTTCATTATTTTTACGCCAACACAGTTTAAAAATCTCCACTGCCTCCTTGTTGTCTGCGGAGAGGCGGCTGCCACATTACTCTGACATGCTGATGTCATTAGTGTCCTCACGCACTCTCTTCAGCTAATGAGGCGGCAGAAAGAAAATTAAGGGGAAAAATCACACAGGCACATTGCTTTATATGTAGATGGAGAAATAAAACAAGAGCAAGAAAAACACAGGCGCCCTACTTACGATCCCCCCCTCCTCCTGCAGGGACTGGGTGCACCGGCTCTGTGAAGACAGGATGGGGAACCCTGATTTTTGACTACTGCTACCCCAGAAATCTCCCACTAGAAATCCTGTGGATCAGGATAAGCAAAGTCCCTTTACCTGATTCTGTAATTAGGTAAAAAAAAAAAAAAAAGTAAACTTTAGGTCCCCATTTTGAGTATAGTTAGTGCTAAGAAGCTGAGACAAGACCAGAGATTTGCAGATGTTTCTAGAATTTCTTTTTTTTTTTTTTTTTAAGACAGGATCTTGCTCTGCCGCCCAGGCTAAAGTATAGTCTTGCAATCATGGCTCACTGCAGCCTCCACCTCCTGGGTTTAGGTAATCCTTCTGCCTCAGCCTCCTGAGTAGCTGGGACTACAGGTGCATGCCACCATGCCCAGGTAATGTATTTTTATGTTTTAGATATGGGGTCTCACTATGTTGCTCAGGCTGGTCTCAAATTCCTGGGCTCAAGCCATCCTTGTGCCTCCCCAAGTTCTGGGATTACAGGCGTGAGCCAATGCCCCTGGCCTAGAATCTGTTATTCTTGCATCAACCTTCATCCCCTTATTCAAGCCATGTGAATCCTTCACCTGGACAGTCCCCACAGCCTATGGTTTCCGTCAGCCCCTACCTGGTGTGTTGTCTATGTAGAGCATAGACATTCCAAAACACTGATTTGATGATGTCATCTCCTTCCTTAAAATGATGTAATAGATTCCCAAGGCAAAGGCCCAGACCCTGAAGGCCCTGCCTGGCTGCCTAGTCTCAGCTGGTGCCCCCCTAGCTGTTTCCTCTCCAGTGATGGCTCATTTTTCCAGCTGCACACATTGCAGTGCCTGTCCTGCTCCAGGACATTTGCCAGGACTTCTGTCTGGAATGTCCGTCCCCTGCTTCACACAGCTATGTCTTCAGCCTTTAGATATCAGCTCACCTCATCATGCACTTGAGGGAGCCTTGGACCCCAACCCCAGCCAGGTGAAAGCCGTGTTCTGTGCTTTCAGGGTGAAGTGAGCCTTGGCTTTGCAGCCTTCTCGCCACGGCAACTTCACTTTGGTGTGTACACTTGTCTGATTCATGTGACAGGCAGCTCCACCAGGTCGGGAAATACGTATGCTCCTACTCCTCACCATGACTCCTGTACCAAGCACCCAAGTTGCCTCAAAATGTTTGTTGAAAGAATACACAAGCCCTTAAGGAATATCCCTAGGAAGCACGGCAGCTGCCTACATGGTTTGGGGGTTTCGTTCATTACTGGTGCTGTCCCTGCACTTCCCCGACTGGTGGACAAGTTTGAGTTTGCAGTATTATTAGTATTTCATTTTTACACAGGAGAGAGTGCAGATGCAGCCCCTCTCAACCACAAATCATGCAGTTTCTGCCTATATAGGTTTCACATACCTGGGAAAACCGTGCGGGTCACCAGACCCGGAATGCAATCCATTAAGTCTCACCCTGAGAAAACCCTCTTTGTGATCAGGGCATCTCCTCTGCCAGGTGAGAGTCTGAACTCTTGACAGCCCCCTGCAGGTGCTTTTCCACTGGCTTCCTGTGCCACAGGAAACAGAGGGGCCTTGAGAAATCACACAAAATAGGAGACAGGGCAGGAGAAGCCGGAGTGTGCTGGCCACACACACCGACTGCAAATGAAAGGTGTTCATGGATGGGTGTCAAGTGAATCTGGGGACAAATAAAGCTGGCCACGTAAACTGAGTGGTGAGTCAAGGAGGCTTCCAAATGAACACCTGTGAAGGAGGCAGAGGAGGGCAGGGGTGTGAGCCCTGGTTTGGTGCTGTTATCGTCCAGCTCTGTGTCCCTTCTTGGAGCGGGGCTGGACTTACACCTTCCCATACTCTTTGATGCTCCAATATTGTCTGGAGTCGAACCAGAAATGTGTTCTTTAAAGAGGCAGGAAGAGCAAAGTAGTGTTTCCCTGGAAAAAGATGACATAGGACTTCATGACTGTTTCACAAATTCGTCTTCCAGGTAAGGAGAGGCTGAAGGAGAGAGACACATGAGTGCAGCCCTTTATCCAGACCAAGCATCCAGCCCACAAAGTCACCTGTGGCAGGGGGCAAACAAGTTCGGGTCCACGCCTGTGTGTGCTTCTCCGCCTTCTTGCCTGCTGTACAACAAGCCCAGCCCCTTTCTGGAAGGTCCTGACACCTTCCAGAATCCAAACCTGCCAGAATCCACAGCCTGCCCCCTATGCCTGCCCTCAGCCCCCGTTCCCTGCCCCCAGTGTTAACCAGCGGTCAGCTGGGCAGAAGGGCCTGGCACTGTCAACATACTGGCTTCTGAAGTCATGACACTGCTTTGATTCTTGCTGCAGATCACTGGGCCGGCTCAGATGGATGCCCTGTGTCTGCCTGCCGTGGTGATGGTGCCTTTGTCTGGGCATGGGGAGCTGTGATTTATGTCATAAGCTCACTGTGAAACCTTTTGCCTCAGTAATTCCGTGCTCCATGGGTGTCTCTTTACATCTATTCACAGTACGGCTGCTGCCCACAGACGATGTGCCCTGTGACAGGGCTGGTGCCTCTGCGCCCACCTCGCCATGGCGCCCGTGTGGTGCCTGCCCAGCATCTTTGTGGCCAGCTGCAGCGTCTGTTGGGTCTGTTGCTTTGATGTCCCATATGATTAGGTGCCATCCCTGGAGGAATGCTTGCAGGGAGACTGGGTGGAGGAAGAGGCCGCTTCCAGCTTTCCAGAGTGGTTTGCTTTGGCTGTGGGGACCAGACTAAGACATTACAGGCACTGCTGCCTTTGCCTAAGGGATTCTCAGCATGGAGAATGCATCCTCATCCGCCATCCACTCCTGGCCAGGTGTGAGTGTATCCACTGGAACTTTCGGGGGATCCGAGCACAAAGCGGTGGAATCCTTATTTCCAAAGATTTAATTCAGACCATAAGCCTAGAGTGGCTGGAATCCCTTTCATTCATTCAACAAACACTGATGGAAGGTCTGTACTTGCAGGCGCTGTGTGCAGGGAAGCAGTGGTGGGCAATGCTTTTTTGGTGAAAGTCTCAAGGTATTAAGATTTCTCAAGAAAACTCCAATTCCTTCCAGGATGGTGGGAACTGATTCCTTGTCAAGCACTTCTCAAGGCATCTTGGCCTCCAGCTATAACAAACTGTCCCCCAAACATTAACCTACCCACAACCTGAATGGAGGACGAATTTGCCACTGACTGATCCCATTCCTGTGTGGCCGACACAGTGCTGGGAATCCCATCCCAGAACAGGGCCCCTGAGCACCCGGAGAGGAGGCGCTGTGCTTTGCCCTACATCTCTAGCCAGGGCAGGGTAATCCCGACAGCCTTGGAGGCGGAGTCAGGCCTCAGAGGCCTGTTCCAAGAAATGATGCCTGTGAGGCTGCCCCTAGGACTTGAAAGCCTGGTCAGAGAGCACTCAAACTGAAATAATTTCAAGGCTAACAAAGGAGTACTTCTAGTGACTACTGAAATATAGGGACTCCTTTTTTTTTCTTTAAAATAAATTGCCTCATTCTGTCCTGGAGAAGTCAGTCAGAAAAAAAATTGCCCCCCAGATATTTTCCCCTTGTGACCCATCCTGTAAGGTTTGTTTTCTCTTTGCATTCCTTTTTTTGGAGACAGGGTCTTGCTCAACCACCAGGGCTGGAGTGCAGTGTTGCTATCACAGCTCACTGCAGCCTCCACCTCCTGGGTTTAGGTAATCCTCGTACCTCAGCCTCCTTAGTAGCTGGGACTACAGGTGCATGCCACCATGCTCAGCTAATTAATTTTTTTTTTTTTTTTTTTTGTAGAGCTAGAATCTTGCTATGTTGCCCAGGCTGGTCTTGAACTTCTGGACTCAAGCGATCCTCCTGCGTCAGGCTCCCAAGTGTTGGGATTACAGGTGTGAGTTACCATGCCTGGCCTCTTTCTATTCTTTATGTAGTTTCAAATGAAAGAGTTGAAGAGTGCATTGGTTTAATGCTGACATAATGTGCCTGGGAAGGGCAGTGGGTGAGTCTCGTTTCCATATTATAAGTTGAACTAAGCCGGCTAATAATGGGAAACATTAAAATGTAAATTGTAAATATAAAAGGTAGCAATCACAGAACATAAAAACGCTAGCATTTCTTCTCTTTCAGGAGTCCACCATATTGAAATTACTGCATTAGTAGAGCACCACAAGACAATTACTCAGAGTGCAGGGAGACAGCGTCGGGAAAGTGCCATCCTGTCTGGCAAGTAAGGAGACACTTGGGGAGCTGTCTCGGGGAATTTTCTAACCTTTCCTAGACACAGTCTTTTTTTTTTTTTTTGAGACAGAATTTTGCTCTTGTTGCCCAGGCTAGAGTGCAATAGCATCTGAACACATCTATAATGCAAAGTTAGCATTTGAGAGAAATGTGTGAATCTCAGTTCTTGATGGTTCAGACCACTGAGAACACTGTCCTTTTGAATATTAACTTTTCAGCTATTTGTTCAAAACTAATCAGTCCAAAATATGTCTCATGCCTATGAGTGATGAGTCTTGTTTGATGGAGATAACTTTCAAATTAAACACACCCAGTCACTGTAAATTTCAAATTTACATCTCACGGAATGAATTCCCTTCAATGAAGTCATTTGGGGAGGACAGCCTCTTATTCCAACCAATATTTTGGAAACATTTTCAGTCTTTTGGGTATTTTCTAAGGTGAGAAATCTTTATCCTTTATCATTATTATCTCAGGGTAGATGTGACAGGTGGAATAAGGGATGAGTTGCTGAGAGTCAAGTCTGCAAGGCTGAGCCAGCAGAACGGGGGTGAGGTACCAACACTGCGGTGACCTGGACAGGGGACTGTGCCTGCTGAGACCCAGGCAGAGGGAGAATGTCACCTGCCTCTCGTGTTTCACAGCAATGTGGTGAAGACCGAATGAGAGAAGTCTGCAAACCTGCGAAGCGCTGTCATTAACAAGGTGGGTGATCAGATTGGATAACTTTGTTTCAGACCAAACACAAGATGCGGCAAGAGACTGATTTTCATCGTTCTGAAAATTACACCTAAAGATGAGCTGCCAAAATATTTGGAGCTCTGACTGCATCATGGAAATAAGCGCCTGGCGTCCGTCCCCAGGTGACTACTTTGAAAGGATGCATTCTTGACATGCAAACCCTTAATTCTCTAGCGGCTCTAACCAGAAGGCTTCTAGGCCCCGCTCCTCAGGGTGGGGCTCCAGGACCAGCAGCCTAGGCCCCACCTGGGAGCTTGTTAGCAATGCAGCCTCTCCCACCCCAGACTCGCTGAGCAGATTCTGCATTTTCACACGTCCCCAGGGGTGCCTGGGCCACATTACAGCTTGAGAGCGCCGCATGCAACCCAGCTCCCAAGTGGGTCACTGCGTGGCAAAGCTCCAGGGCACGTGCCAGCCCGGCCGGGTCCTGCCTTACCTTGGGGAAGGCGTCGGGCCACACGGTGGGCGAGCCGTGGTTGAGCAGCGCCTGCACCGTGCGCTGCGGGTCGGCCTGGGGCGCGCAGGCGGCGGTCTGCAGCACGCGGGCCAGTGGCGAGGCCCCGCCATAGTCCAGCGCACCTGCGTCCGCGCCGTGCCGCAGCAGGAGGCGCACCAGGCCGTGGCTCGCGTGGCCGCAGGCCTTGTGCAGTGGGCTGCGCTCGTCCTCGTCACGCGTGTCAGCCGCCGCCCCGCGCCGCAGCAGCAGCGCGCATAGGCGCAGGCAGCGCGCCTGCTCGTCGGGCCTCCGCGTAGCCCCGCAGGCCGCGCTCAGGGCTGTCTCCCTGCGGCTGTTCCTCGCGTTCACGCGTGCCCCGCGGCCCAGGTAAAGGCGCGCGTGCTCGTCCAGGCCGTGCTGCGCCGCCACGTGCAGCGGCGTGTCCAGGCCCGTGCCGCCTGCGCGCTGCACTGAGGCCCCGTGCTCCAGCAGCGCCTGTGCGCACCTGCGGGAGGCCAGGGCCCGTCACCAGTATGCCCCGCAGGACGCCCGCACCCCGCCACCCCTGGCCTCCTGCTCCACAATAACAAGAGTGACCCCTGAAATAAAAAGACATGCTCCATTCTCCCGTACCAAGGCGCTGGGAGTTCAAACTAAGCTGGGGGGAGAAAAGATTATAGCAAAACCAGCTCCCAAGTGGTGGAAATAGCCAAGGACATGTCATAAAAATCCATGTGCAGAGTTAACCATTTTTTTTTTTTTTTTTTTTTTTTTT
>PVKP010037495.1:0-21607 GCA_004027715.1 Plecturocebus donacophilus | reverse complement strand
CAACCTCCGCCTCCCGGGTTCAAGCAATTCTCCTGCCTCAGCCTCTTGGGTAGCTGGGACTACAGGCGCACGCCACCATGCCCAGCTAATTTTTTTTTTTTTGTATTTTTAGTAGAGACGGGGTTTCACCATGTTGGCCAAGATGGTCTCAATCTCTTGACCTTGTGATCTGCCTGCCTCCGCCTCCCAAAGTGCTGGGATTACAGGCTTGAGCCACTGCGCCTGGCCTTTGTATTTTTAGTAGAGATAGGGTTTTATCATGTCAGCCAGGATGGTCTTGATCTCCTGACCTTGTGATCCTCCTGCCGCTGCCTCCCAAAGTGCTGGGATTGCAGATGTGAGCCACCACGCCTGGCCAATTTTATTTATTTTTATTTATTTTTTGAGATGGAGTCTGTCATTGAGGCTGGAGTGCAGTGGCGCAGTCATGGCTTACTGCAACCTCTGCCTCCTGGGTTCAGACGATTCTCTTGTCTCAGCCTTCTGAGTAGTTGGGATTACAGGCGTGTGCCACCACACCCAGCTAATTTTTGTATTTGTATATTTATTTGAGATGGAATTTCACTCTCATTGCCCAGGCTGGAGTGCAATGGTGCGATCTCAGCTCACCACAACCTCCGCCTCCCGGCTTTAAGAAATTCTCCTGCCTCAGCCTTCCCGAGTAGCTGGGATTATAGGCATGTCCCATCATGCCTGGCTAATTTTGTATTTTTAGTAGAGATGGAATTTCTCCATGTTGGTCTGGGTGATCTCAAACTCCCGACCTCAGGTAATCCTCCCACCTGAGCCTCCCAAAGTGCTGGGATTACAGGTTTGAGCTAGTGCACCTGGCTCAATTAATAATTTTAAAGTGACAGTTCAATAGCATTTATATTCTCTTGATCTATTATTTCTACATACTTGGAGTATAAAATTAATTTTTGTCCGTTGAATCTTCTTCAGTTTGGGAAGTATATTTATGACATTTTGGTTTGATTTAGTTGCTTTAATCCTTCTGCTCTTTAGCGCTCAAGCAACTAGCATTATAAGCACTATTATTGTCTGTTTCTTTTTTCAACTGTGTGTGGGCGCATAAATATACACACTCTACCACCTCCTTCTGCCCCCCTCCCCAGCTTCTACTCCTTTCATTTATTTCAAGGTTATGAAGCCTTTTGTGGTGAAGGCTGTATCATACATTTTACAATTAATAAAAGCATAAGTCTACTTCTGAATCTTCCAGCATCTCTGCCACAAGCATCCCTATTTATCTTCATTCTACTTAGATATCTACCTTCCTAGGGCATTAGTTCTCAACCCTGGCTACACATTATACTCACCCGGGCAGTGCTTTAAAAAAAAATTATCCAGTGCCTAAGATGCACCCCAGACCAGTAAAATTACAATTAAATTAAATTAACTAATTGATTTATTTATTTCGAGACAGAGTCTCGCTCTTGTCGCCCAGGCTGGAGTGCAGTGGTGTGATCTCGGCTCACTGCAGCCTCCACCTCCTGGGTTCAAGCGATTTTCCTGCCTCAGCCTCCCAAGTATCGGAGACTACAGGCATGTGCCACCATGCCCGGCTAATTTTTTGTATTTTTAGTAGAGATGGGATTTCCCCATGTTAGCCAGGATGGTTTTGATCTCCTGACCTTGTGATCCGCCTGCCTTTGCCTCCCAAAGTGCTGGGATTACAGGCGTGAGCCATCGTGACCAACCTCTGTCCTTTTTAAAAATGAGCAGCCTGAATTATCTGGCTTAGAGCCACTGGCCAGTGCAGAGTTTTGTTCCTAGGCCAGCTTCTGAAGCTGCCGACCTTGAAAACAACCCCCACATATCCCTTAGATCATAATGTTCATCTGGGGCCCCTGATAGCATTCTAGCAGTACTGGTTGTTGTCAGGTAGACAGCTGGGAAGATAGGTGATTGTATGTTTTAAAGGTACAGGAGGGGATTGCGTTTCTTTCTTAAGACCACCGCAGAAGAAATTGCATTATGCCTGATTTAAGATTACTGCCTATATGATTATTTTAGCGTTTTCTTCGCTGTGGCTCCTTTTCAGCAGCTTCAACATTTTTTTTCCATTTGCCCCCCCCACCCTTCCCTCCCTATGTAGCAAACTGTTTTCAGCTGTCAGCTATGATTTACAACTTAGTCCATATGCCAGCATTCCAGCTGTGAGCAGCTGTGTGCACATCTGGGAACCTCTTCCTCTTAAGCGCCCCCCAAAGAGGCTATGTTTTTAAAAGTCGGTATCTTTCAATGATGCATGCATGGAATTTTCTTCCTATTGTGGAATATGGTATCTTTGGGGACCACCCAGACCCCAAATGCTTTCTGTGTCTCAGAGGAAAGCAAGGTGAACATCATCAGATCAAAAAGATTTTACTGTAAGAATCCTCAGTAGAGATTTAGCTCATTTGGGCATCTCTAAATCTTGTTTTGTGTTGCCACTAGAGAGGCTAACATTATCTTCCATAATAAAGTTTTTAAAAATTACCTAGCTTGGGCTGGGTACGGTGGCTCACACTTGTAATCCCAGCACTGTGGGAGGCAAAGGCGGGTGGATCACTTGAGGCCAGGAGTTCGAGACTAGCCTAGTCAACATGGTGAAACCCTGTCTACTAAAAATACAAAAATTATCCAGGCATGGCCAGGTGCAGTGGCTCACAACTGTAATTTCAGCACTTTAGGAGGCCAAGGCAGGCAGATCACCTGAGGCCAGGAGTTCAAGACCAGCCTGGTCAACATGGTGAGACCCCATGTCTACTAAAGATGTAATAACTAGCCAGGCGCAGTGGCGCATGCCTGTAATCCTAGCTACTTGGGAGGCTGAGGAAGGAAAATCGCTTGAATCTAGGAGGCGGAGTTTGCAGTGAGCTGTGATTGTGCCACTGCACTCCAGCCTGGGTGACAGAGCAAGACTCCATCTCAAAAAAAAAAAAAAATTAGCCAAGCATGGTGACAGGTACCTGTAATCCCAGCTACTTAAGAGGCTGAGGCAGGAGAATCACTTGAACTTGGGAGGCGGAGGTTGCAGTGAGCCAAGATCATGCCACTGCACTCTAGCCTGGGCAACAGAGGGAGACTGTCTCAAAAAAAAAAATTACCTGCCTTGCATAAAATTTTGCTTTTTAGCTTTCATCAGTGTTACTACACCTGGATTAGAACCTGTGCTCCTTGTCTAGATTGTATTACTGAATTTAGACCAAGTTTCAATACTCATGAATTACCAGATTTTTTTCCTGGCTGGGCACCATGGCTCATGCCTATAATCCCAGCACTTTGGGAGGCCAGGGTGGGAGCATCACGAGGTCAAGAGATCGAGACCATTCTGCCCAGCATGGTGAAACCCTGTCTCTGCTAAAACTACAAAAATTAGCTGGGCGTGGTGGCACATGCTTGTAATCTCAGCTACCCGGGAGGCGCAGGCAGGAGAACCACTTGAACCCAGGAGGCAGAGGTTGCTGTGAGCTGAGATTGCGCCGTTGGACTCCATCCTTGGTGACAGAGTGAGACTCCGTCTCATAAAAAAAAAAGATTTTTTTTTTCTTTCTTTCTTTAAGAGACAGGTGCTTACTATGTTGCCCACCATGAAGCATAGTGACATGATGTAGCTCACTGCAGCCTTGAACTCCTGGACTCAGGGGATCCTCCCACTTCTGCCTCTTGAGTAGAGGTAGCACACTTCAGGTGTGCACCACTGTGTCCAGCTAATTTTTACAATTTTTTTTGTAGAGACAGTTGTCCATGGTGGTCTACAACTCCTAGTCTTAAGTAATCCTCTTACCTCAGCCTGCCTGAGGCACTGCACCAGGGCAGTTTTTTGTTTTTGTTTTCTTTTTTGTTTGTTTTTGTTTTCAATTACAGTCCAGTTTTGCCCCCTAATGCTAACAATCATCTACATTCACAGGGGATAGACACTGACCAGGGCCTTCTCTCTAACCAAGCACACAGGTATTGGTGTTTGTGATCTCTGAAATTTGCCGTTTAATTGTATTGGCCTTGCATAATTCTTACCTCTGTTCTTTCATAAATATAGGTGACTGTGAAATGTATTAAAATTATTGGTTAGTGTTAAGGTAAACTAAAAGTCTAAAAAAATAAAGATTGAGAGAGGTAGAATATTTGAAGTTTATAAAATGAAAAGGTTTAGTTAGGGTAAACATAGTCTTTATCATTTCAGGAGCTTATTTAACAATATTAAGGATATTCCGAGTGAGTGGGATCAGAGGAATTCCTAGATGTTGACTCCAGAGTACCTTATGGGAACATTAGAGACTTTTAGGGTTCACCTCCAATCTTCTGAAGGAATTCCAGGAAAGATAACATCTTACAAAAATATCTCTTGGCATCACTGTCACTTCATTGTCACTGTCAGTACTTAGTACTATATTAAGTTCTAAAAATTTTTCCGAATTGGTGACAGAAATGGTATTAGGTGATATTAACTTAGATTGTGTTTTGTTGAGCCTAGAAACAGGGAGTTTCTTTACTCTTTCCACAAGCTGTAACCTTTCTTCATCTTCTATTTATAGCAGAGCAATGATATCGCTCGGGGCTTTGAGAGAGGACTGGAACCAGAAAAGATCATTGGGGCAACAGATTCCTGTGGTGATTTAATGTTCCTAATGAAATGGTAAGAAAGATTTGGCTTCACTTTACAACTGTGTTTCTTTGCCAGTGACTTGACCTTGTGTGGAAGATAAGGTGGCAAGACTGCATATTCCCAGACCATGAATTTTGAATGTCAGAGATCCTTAACTGATGCCAATTATTGGTATTAAATGAGAATTATGGTTCAGAATGGATTTAAGACATTCTCAAGCTTTGCTATTAAGCCAAATTATAGTAGCCTACATATCAGAAAAAAGGTAAATTTGAGGTAGAAAATATGTAAAGGCCAGGCAAAGTGGCTTATGCCTGTAATCCCAACACTTTGGGGGCCAAGGCAGGCAGATCACTTGAGGTCAGGAGTTTAAGGCCAGCCTGGCCAACATGGTGAACCCCCATCTCTACTGAAAATACAAAAATTCTGGTACGATTGCTTAGTGTACAAGAAAAAAAATACAAAAATTAGCTCGGCGTGGTGTCGCATGCCTGTAGTCCCAGCTACTCGGGAGTCTGAGGCAGGAGAATTGCTTGAACGCGGGAGGCAGAGGTTGCAGTGAGCTGAGATCGAGCCACTACACTCCCACATGGGCACAGAGTGAGACTCTGTCTTAAAAATAAGAAAACATAAACATGATATAACCATTTGTTTACACGGTTCTGAATTATTTACTGTAAGGCCATGGGCCTGTGACCCTGGACTAGGAATCAAATGAAACTTTCTGCCATCACTGAGAGCCAAACCTGCTGAATAATGTCTAAAAGAGAAAAATAATCTCAACAAAAAGCATTAAGGCCAATACTGGCCAAAGCACAAGTATTTCATCCACTAGAGACCGAATGGCTCTTAGATGAAAGGGAAGTAGTTCCTCTCAATTTGATTTCTTTTTTTTGTTGTTTTGAGACGAGTCTCACTCTATTGCCTGGAGTGCAGTGGCATGATCTTGGCTCACTACAGCTTCCTCCTTCTGGGTTCAAGTGATTGTCCTGCCTCAGCCTCCCAAGTAGCTGGGATTACAGGTGCCTGCCACCACGCCCAGCTAATTTTTATAGTAGAGATGGGATTTTGCCATGTTGGTCAGGCTGCTCTCGAACTCCTGACCTCAAGCAGTCTGCCCGCCTCGGCCTCCCAAAGTGCTAGGATTACAGGCGTGAGCCACTGCACCCAGCCCTCAATTTGATTACTTAAAGACTCTCAATTTGATTTCTTAAAAACAGAGTGATTTATGGTGTGGCCCTCACTGTTTCCAAGTATTCTGGGTTTGTGATACATAGAGGGTTTGTGCTGCATTGCCACTAAAGAAACATTACCTTAAAAGTTGTATAATCGGCTGGGCACAGTGGTTCACGTCTGTAATCCCAGCACTTTGGGAAGCCGAGGCAGGCAGATCACCTGAGGTCAGGAGTTCTAGACCAGGCTGATCAATATGGTGAAACCCTGTCTCTAGTAAAAATACAAAAGTTAGCCTGGCGTGGTGGTGGGTGCCTGTAGTTCCAGCTACTCGGGAAGCTGAGACCGGAGAGTTGCTTGAACCCAGGAGGTGGTGATTGCAGTGAGCTGAGATGGCGCCACTGCACTTAAAAAAAAAAAAAAAAAAAAAGGCTGTATAATCAAAGGTTTAGTATTTTATCTGATGAGAGTGCTGCTGGTAAATTACCCAGAAGCCTATATTTGAAGAATTGCTATATTCTGTCAGAAATAAGGAGCTGTATGGACTGTTTTGTTTTGTTTTCAAGACAGTCTTTATGACTTAGGCTGGAGTGCAGTGGCACCATCTCGGCTCAGTACAGTCTTCGCCTCCCAGGTTCAAGTGGTTCTCATCCCTCAGCCACCCAAGTAGCTGGGATTATAGGCATGTGCCATGACATCTGTCTAATTTTTGTATTTTTAGTAGAGACGGGGTTTTACCATGTTGGCTAGGCTGGTCTCGAACTGCTGACCTCAAGCAGTCCTCCTGCCTTGGCATCCCGAAGTGCTGGGATTACAGGCCTGGACTGCTTTTTAAAAATTTTATTTTAGACAGGGTCTCACTCTGTCACCCAGGCTGGAGTGCATTGGTATGATCACAGCTCACTGCACCCTTGACTTCTGGAATTCAAGTTATCCTCCTACTCCAGTCTCCTGAGTAGTTCGGATTACAAGTGCATGCCACTATGGCCTGCTAATTTAAAAAAAAAATTTTTGAAGACACCAGGTCTTCCTTTGTTGCCCTGGGCTCAAGTGTTTCTCCCACCTCAGCCTCCCAAAGTGCTGGGATTATTGGTATTAGGCACTGTGTCTAAGCTGGACTGCTTTTTCTTACTCAGCCATATGTGTTACTTATGATTTACATATCATTAATTGGCTTTTTCCACCATAGTCCAAATTTAAGTATCTGCTCCAACAAGGTGGTAATTTCCCTTGTCTTCATATCAGGATAATTTTATTTAATTTTTTATTATTATTTATTTTGAGACTGGGTCTTGCTCTGTTGCCCAAGCTGGAGTTCCGTGGTTCAATCTCAGTTCACTGCAACCTGCACCTCCCAAGCCCAAGTGATCCTCCCACTTCAGCCTCCCAAGCAACTGGGACCACAAGTATGCACTACCATGCCTAGCTGATTTTTGTATTTTTTGTAGAGATGCGTCTCGCCATGTTGCCCAGGCTTGTCTTGAATTCCTGGGCTCAAGCGATCCACTTACATCAGCCTCCCAAAGTGCTGGGATTACAGGCATGAGCTACTGCACCTGGCCTTCTCAGGATAATTTAATTTTTTTCTTGATTTGTAATCATGCCTGAGGAACCATGTGGCTAGATTTTTTTTGTTATACTTAGTAGTAGAGGCTGTAACTGAGATAATTGAAATTTGTAGCTAATGTTTTATTTGCTCGTTATTCCAATCTGTGGTTCTGACCAGAGGTGTAATGAATATTTAAAAGGCCACAAAATGAGGAGGGTTAAGACCTCTTCACTTAGATGATCTGGAAACTGGATTGACCAACCTGTGCATAATTGACTTACGTGTAATCAATACAGCTGAATGTAGGTTTGATTGGGTTGACTCACATGCTCCTATTCACAAATAAAAATTATGGAAGCAGATTAATATCATTTATTATTCAACTTTTTAAACTGAGCCTACAGTGTTTTACATCTAAATTCTACCTGCAAACATCTGTTTCTGTATAATAGGATTAATATATTAATCCATTTACATAAATTTCTTCTTGAAAATGTTGAAAGGGTCCTTTTCACCTTGAAATCAAGGTGAGGAGGAAATCAAGACAACTAAATCCATATAATGACATAAACTTATGTTTGGACAGATTCTTTAATTCTTACTTCCTCTCCATTTAAGTAGCATATTTTCTTTCCAGGAAAGACACAGATGAAGCTGACCTGGTTCTTGCAAAAGAAGCTAATGTGAAATGTCCACAAATTGTGATAGCATTTTATGAAGAAAGACTGACATGGCATGCATATCCTGAGGATGCGGAAAACAAAGAGAAAGAAACAGCAAAGAGCTAAAGGAGGGGATGGTTTCTGTCATTTCTCTTTGTACATAATACATTCACCTCCCTGCCTCCTCTCCCTTTTACCCACCCCTTTCTGTCCTAAACACATCCATAAAAAATGTGCTTATCACTGTGCTCCACAGGAGAAATGTTGGTATTGGTTTTCTTGTAACATAACTGATGGTCTGATTAATGATAAGTGTCTCTCTGTGAAGACCAGGTATTTACATACTGTGTGTAATACCCACAATTTTTTTTTCCCTTTGCCTTGATCTCTTCCTTCTGCTCCCCTGTGACCTCAAGATGAGTTTTAACTTTTTATTACCTTAGAGTCTTGATCTTTTCAGGGTTGGTCGCTTTTTAGATTGGGGAATTTTATTATAATAATGTTGAATTTTGGTTTCTTTCTTGCTTTGGTTCTTAGAACATGTTGCTGACTAGCTGGCCTTTGTTTTGACATGTTGAGATGGAAAGGATGTTGCGCATCTTTTAAAAAGCCAATAGCAACTGCCTACCTGTTGGGGCTTTCCCAACCTTGTTCAGCACTACCCAGGAGAATACAGGGTTTCTGGTGTGGTCTTCTGGGCCACCTTCTGTTGTTCATCCTCACTCATCCTCCCAGAATTACAACATCCTTTGGAAGATTTGAAATTTTACACTGAAATTTGTCAAGGCACTCTTTTTAAGCCCCAGGACTTTCAGTCTTGCTTCTAGCACTCCCCGCTTCTGCTTCCGTAAAGTGATGTCAATTTGTGATAAAATGACAAGATGATTAACTGTGGAGATTTTTAGCTGTAGTACATGAATGAGGATGATGGGGTAGGGTACAGTTGTCTTCATTATCACATATGGTATGTATGTATTATTTCTTTCCATTCTTCATATTTAGACTGTATATTTATGTAGGTGTGAGTGATTGCCTGGTGCTTGCTTGTGCCAAGGTGCTAGGCACCCTCCAACCCTGCCAACTTTTGTGGCCTCCCAAAGCATTCCCATTACCAAAGAGGCTTCAGACCTGACCCTCACTTCTCAGTGGACCTGAGTTTTCCTTCTATGCCATTATTTTGAGTGGGGAAGTTTTGGAGGTGAGCTGTTGGCTACAATATCTGTTTTAAATATTCATAGCAGTTATAAGTCTCCTGCTTTCTTGGCTGCTGGATTTACCACCAAGAGTCCCCAAAATATTAATGCTCTTCCCTTTTTCTCATAGTTGTATCTTACTTTTTTAAATGCATTTTCATGGCCATGCACAGTGGCTCCCACCTGTAATCCCAGCACTTTGGGAGGCTGAGGCAGGAGAATTGCTTGAAGCAGGAGTTTGAGACCAGCCTGGGCAATGTAGTGAGACCTCTGTCTCTAAAAAATATAAATAAATAAAAATAATGGCATGTTCATGAAAGACTATCACCTTGGAAAGTGACAGGCCCTGGCATTAGCATGTTGACGCAACCTTCTCTCCTTACTCAGCGAAATATTTCCCTTTGGTTTCTTCCTGTGTTGCTATTATATTGAGAAATTTTTCTGATCATATTCTTCTGCCTTTGTCCCCCAAGAAATGCCCTACCTTATCCTTTTCTTATAGTTGAGGAGGGCTAGAGAATCACAAGTAAAAGTAGGGAAATAGCAGGGTTTTGAGGATCCTTGTCCCAGCCCCAAAGCTGAGGAAATAAGAATAAATGCTTAAAATAGCCTTAATTCTAGAGTTCACCAGCCATGAGGCTGCTTTTCTTGTTGTTTTTGAGTTTTAAAACATACAGCTGTCTGGCCAGGAGCATCCACCATTTCTGGATTACTCAAGAGTAATGAGGGGAATGGATGGATAGCTTCAGTCCACAGATGAACCAAATAATATGCAAATCATATACCCATTCATGGCATTTGTTAACATTGCTTCCCTGCTCAGCTGCTGATTGAATTCTGCGTGCTTATATAAGTTATGTCAAAAATTATACTGCACAATTGAGATGACAGCTGTTGCTGCAGTGACATGACAGACTGGAACAATGAAGCTTTTGGTTTAAGTCAGCCAGGAAAATCCTTCTGAATGGTAATGTGATTGGGCAAGAGCTCATAAACCATACCTCAAGTGGGTGGGAGTTTTATCTCTATATTCCTTCACTGTCTGAAGGAATTAAAGGCCTAGATCAAGTGCTGGATAATTGACAACTGTTTGTACTTAATGTCATCAGCATCTGAAAGAAGGAAAGGATGGTCAGGAAACAGATTTATCATAAATGTAGCCAAGGATATCAATTAGGGTAGACAGGAATAGGACAAAAATAGGCCAGAGCTTCTCAGGAGATGATTTGGATCTCTTGATTTGCAGAAAATGACAGCCTATCCAAGTGGCCCAGTGTATACCTCGCAGGAGCAGTGGGCATGTAAACTGCAGCAACCATGTTTTTAAAACCAAAAATCTAGTATGTGGACAAAGAACATGACAATATTTGGTGCTGAGATTGGTACTGAGAAACGTGGGGCACATGGCTGCTGCAGTTATAGGTAATATTTAAGACATTCTTACAAATCTGATACTCTTTTACCAAAATGTCCCCAGTGTCATCTACTACTTATTTCTTTAATAGGCTTCACTCTTTTTTGTCTTTGGTTTATGTACTGAGTACAGCCTAAACAACCTCTTCCTGCCTACCTGCAGCTGGTTTTATAGGAATGTAGAGAGTCAGAGGTCAATACTGATTTTAGTCCTTAGCACAAAGGAAGTCATATGCCTGCTTCCAGCATTTGTTAGTGTTTAGTAAATATTCTTGCCCTAGGAGAATTACAGCCTCAAACAGAAACCTGTTTTGTGGAAGTTTCTCCCCTCAGAAGAGTTAAGACCTAAGCATTCAAACGCCTAGGTCTCACATGCTAAAAGTATATTTTTCCTGTATTTAGTCCTCTTTCAAGACATCTTTCTAATCCTTTCAGTAATCAACATCAAAAGATCTCCCTTTCTTCAGAGTTTATAGCACAGCTTTGCCCTGTAGAGTCTACCAAGGACAGCTTAACAGCTCTTTGATCCCTGGGCTGGGCAGATGGCCTTTAAGTTAAGATCAAATGCTGGAAAAATCAGCCTAGATGGGAGCACCATTTTAAACCTGGAGAGAACCATAATGTTTTCTTCTTTAGATAACAATTCAGTTTCCTCCCCAGTACTAAAATTTTATTATCTTTCAGACAATATAATTTGTATTTAAAATTGGAACATATTATCTTCATGCCTTTTTTTTTTTTCCTTTGAGACAGAGTCTCACTCTTGTCCAGGCTGGAGTGCAGTGGTGTGATCTCTGCCTCCCAGGGGTTCAAGCAGTTCTCCTGCCTCAGCCTCCTGAATAGCTGGGATTACAGACACGTGCCACCACACCTGGCTAATTTTTCTATTTTTAGAAGAAAGGGGGTTTCACCATGTTGGTCAGAGTGGTCTCAAACTCCTGACCTTGTGATCTGCCCGCCTTGGCCTCCCAAAGTTCTGGGATTACAGGTGTGAGCCACAGCGTCCAGCCTTATTTTCATGCTTTCTAAGCTAAATCTTGATTTATATTTCACTGCTCAGTAGATCCTACAGGAGAAGCTATATAGGATCCAGATTCAAATGTAACAGTGTTGTCTTCTTTTTTAGTTATGTTTTCAATCAACTCCTGCTGCCTCTTCAAATAAGGATATTTCTCAGGAGACTCTTGGACTTGTCCATTTACTGTATTTTTTCCTTTTTGATCTGTAGCCCCAGTTAAATGGCTGACATCTTTCTGTGGATGATTCTTGGAGGTACTTTTAGAATCCCAAGGTGATTCTCTATCCTCCTCTCGTCTTGATCCTAATGCAGACATCACCTCTATTAATTAATTTTTTTTTTTTTTTTGAGATGGAGTCTCACTGTGTCACCAGGCTGGAGTACAGTGGCGCAATCTCGGGTGACTGCACCCTCTGCCTCCCAGGTTGAAGTGATTTTCCTGCCTTAGCCTCCGAAGTAGCTGGGACCACAGGTGTGCACCACCACGTCCAGCTAATTTTTGTATTTTTTGGTAGAGATGGTGTTTCACCATGTTGGCCAGTATGGTCTTGATCTCCTGACCTCATGATCCACCCGCCTCGGCCTCCCAAAGTGATGGGATTACAGGCATGACCCACCGCGCCCGGCCACCTCTATTAATTTTGGGGCACAAAAATAAAATTGTCATAATTTGTTTGCTGTCATGGAGCACTTTCAGTAATACAATTTTTTTATTCCAGTTGCCAGCTTTGTTGCTCCCTCCTTTGTAAGACCAGACATTGCTAAAGATGTGAGGGATGGTTTCAGAAGAGGGTCAGGTGATGGAAAGGCAGGATGAGAAAAGCCTTGGACTTGTATGTTTGAGAAGGCTTTCAACCACATCTTCACACTATCAGAATTCCTGTCTTCAAAACAAGGTTCTGTTTTTTGTTCTCACAATGCCATATTTGCTTCTAAATTTTTCCTGAATTGCTGAGAAGCAGTCATTAGCTCTGGTAAGCTTGGTTTGGGGACATCGTTGGTATCAAAATGCAAGTCTTCATTTGCCATAGGCCATGAATCATCAATAACTGGTTGCTGGAAAGCTTGATTAACTCCCATCCACTGAGTTGCTATTTGGAGAAGGATTTTGGGGTATCTTTTTTTCTTTATAGTCTGCAATTAGTTGATGATTGCTTTCTAGTTTATCAACTGCATTTATATTTGCTTTTCTCTTTACTAAAAATCCATTATTTGCTGTTTTGTTTTCCCCACTTATAGCAAGTAACAGTGGTCTGAGGTTATTCTTGTTTTTCTTTGAGGTTTGCCATGTGTGAAAGCAGTTTTCCTGCTATTGATATATTCTCATTACAGACAGAATAGTGGAGAACCATGTTGCCATGGACAACAATCCAGTTTTAGTCTGCTCTGGGGAGCATTTGGACCTGTGGTGCTCCTAACACTTAAAAGTCTAGATGGTCCTTGACTGTCCCCCAGCCGTACTGCATACTACTTTGTGCTTGTACTTTGTGTTGTTAATGAAGGGTTGATCCTATCCTGGTAACTTAGGCAGTTATTATTCTTAACTCTTTGTTCCTGTTATGTAGCCACCCTGCAGTCCATTTTCCCTATGTTCTGGCCAAGTCTCAGGGCATTGGGGAAGGTTTTTGGGGTTTTCATATTGAGATTTTATTGAATCTGTAGTTTACCCCAGCTTTCCTAAGGTATAGTGAATAGTTAGAGGGATCTGTGTTAGGCCTGGGGAGCAACTGTCTCTACCTTAAAGGTTCAGTTTTGAGGGCATAAAATGCTACTCTGCAATGTCATGAGAACTCCATTAGATTTAAAATGAGGAAATAGTTTCTCACAGTTTCCTCATTTCCTCATAAAGGAAAAACTCACTTTGCACCTAATGATCCCATCCTTTTGGTTGAGATCTGTACTTTTATAATCAGACCACCAAGCATGCCTGTGGCAAGGCAGAGAGAGGAAAGGTCTGGAGCCAGTGTATCACAGTTTCATCCTACCTTTACCTACTAATCATAAAAATTATGTTTTCAAAAATAGGTGTTACTAGCCTTACACTCAAAAACATGCTCTGAATGAGATGCCCCTCTCACCCAATTTTTATTAAGCTTTCTAGATTCCAGCCACATTGCTATACATCAACGTTGGTTTTATTCAACAGACATTTTTTGGCCTGAGGATACAAAGTTCAGAAAGAGGCCATCCGTGCCCTCAACTTTGATACTGGTGTGTGATGAACTGGCCATTAATAGTTAAGTGCTTACAAGCTGTGTTTCTGTTTAAAAAAAAATAGCTTGGCTTAATAAATGCTGCAAATCAATACACATTTCTGACTTGGGGGCAGAGACAGACTGGCTGATGTATAGTTTGTAGCCCTGGAGTAAGAAGTTGACATTAATTTTGGTTTATATGTGGAAAATACCTATAACCTTGGGTGAAGTGAGTCAGCTGGCCATAGAACACAAGGGCTTGTTTTACTCCAGGAAATAAATGTATCTGAGGGTTGGAAATACTGTTATTACTGGTAGAGAAAAAACAGGTGAGTTGGGATTGAGAACTCCTGATTTTCATCCCTGGTTTAGACTCTTGGTCAAAGTAGTGGTAGAGTTAATCTTAGCTTGTGGAAAGCATTAACTATGGTGCAGACTCAATTGTGTTATATTATTGTGGGTTCTATAACAACATATTCCTCATGGACATTTTACCAGAGTTGCTTACACCTTTTTTCAATTTCTCATTTTGGAGGAATGAACATGAGGCTGCCTTTAAGCCTAAAACCAGGGACATGCTTTCCAATGACAAGAGATTTGCTAAAAAGAAGCCTTGGAGCACATCTGTGAATACCTCAGCATCTATTCTGAGCAGTGCAGTTTTATTCAATACTGCAAGAGAGGGTGATTTCTAAGCAGAGAATTGTGTCACTTATGTGGAAACCTTTCCTAGAAATACATGTACCTTGTGTATTAAATCTGAGTCTCAGATTTAATTATTAAAGCCTACCTAGGTTAAGAAATGGTCTGATCCTAAGTATGTTCTCGATTCTGACCCATGTGACCACAAGAAAAAGATACTGAGTTCTGCCTGGATAATTGAAAGTTGACTAACTTTGGAAGTCAGATTTCCCAGGAATTAGAGTAACTGTTCTGGAAAGCTAAAGCATGAGGTTTTTTTAGATAGTTTCAAAAACAATTCTGGTTTCTTTTTGCTTGTACTGAATTTCTTGGATTTTAATCTACCTCATCTTGTCTTTTTAGAATTCTTTCACCCTGTCACTTCAACATTGTGCTTGACTTTGGTTGTTTTCTAAGATGGAATTTTTTCTGTTCATTGACAGCTTGTTCTCCTGCCTTTTCATTCTGATCCTCACTTCATCTAACATCATCTCATATTGCTCCTCTGTCAGAGAAATGTTTTAAAGTAGTTTAAAGTCTTGTTTTATGGAAAGAAAGTGATCCTCCAATGCTATTTGTCTCTGAGGTCAGTAAGAGAAGGAGTTAAAACAAGGCAGTGGGGGAAGGGATGAATCCTGCACTGGAGGCAAAAGCTGACAAGGAAAGAGCCATTAATTAAGACAATTTCAAAGTCAACTGATTGTGATCATTAATGTCACAATAGATCAAAACCTAATTATCACAGCCTAGGTAAGAGCCATCAGTATTAATCGGAAAATCTAATAGGAAACTATTATCAAGAAATTAGGCCAAATTGAATGCAATGAACTTTTTATCTTGCCGTTCTCTATTTTTTTTGTGATGTCCCCTGGCATTGGCAGGTGTGACCCTAACAGTCAATTCAAGGCCAAGTGGCCAGTTTGTCAACCTTTTTTTAAAGGGATTTCTTTTTATTTTTAGGAATTCCAAGCAGACTTAACCTAAACTGTCATTGCCAAAAGATCAGTCTTGAACTTTCTTAGCACCTGTACCTGTTTAATGTGATCGGCTTTCAGTAAGAAAAAAAAATCTATTTAGGTCTTGGAATGGTTCCTGTTCCTAGAGTATCCTTAGTGAACCTTTTTTTTCTTTTTTTTTTTGAGATATGGGTCTTGTAGGACAGAGTCTCCCTGTGTTGCCCAGGCTGGTCTCCAACTCCTGGGCTCAAGTGATCACCCACCTCAGCCTCCCAAAGTGCTGGGATTACAGATGTGAGCCACCGCACCCGGCCCCTAGTGAACATTTTACCGTGTGAGTTGATAAATCATCTTTTGAGTTTCTATAGTAGTGGGGACCTGCTACAATGGCTGCTGTGAAGAGGTATGGCAGAAAGGAGAGGCTTCTGCCTCGAAGTTCTTTGAGAACACCTGAAAAAGCAGTTTAATCATGTTATAACACTCTTAAAGCTCAAGTCAGTGTTTTCTGGTTTCCAGTAGTTTTAGGATTTCATTCTAAACCAGGGCTGGTGGTGGGTTTGGTGTCTGTTTTGTGTCCTCCTCACCCCTAATCTCCTCAGTTTTAAGATAAGAGACAGTGATTTCTACCAGAATCCAGAGGAAATCCAAAGGGGGACAAAAGACAGCAACTGTTTTTTCTTTTATCTTTTTGTTGTTGTTGTTGTTGTTAAAGAGTTAACGTTTCTGGCAGGAGGAAAGAATGCAAGAGTCTATATGATTCATTACAGAGAATATTTCATCCCCTCTCCCTGAATAGAAAAGCAGGGGTCACCATTTGTATCCTTACCTTGAGGTGTTTTTGAAGATGCTGCAACTCTTGAAGTTGAGCTGAGGCAGAAAGGTTGGGAAGATGCTGCCCTCTGGGTATTGAGGGAAGTGATATGGTAGGAGGGTGTTCTGTGGTGCTAGGAGTCCCACACTACCAACCTTGCAGCTCTGTAAGAGCACTACCAAGAACCACCACTGGGGAAATGGTTCTTATTCGTTGGTTCTATTGGAATGTGGTCTTGCTTTCTGGATTTTAGGAATTCAGGTTACTCAATATAAAACTTTGAGAAATCAGTGTGACTTTATTTTACCTCCTAAGATAAAGTGAATATTTCTTTACAAGAGAATTCATGTCCTTATGTTAAAGATATAATTTTATTTTCAAAACATCCGTAACATGACTTTAAGAAGCAGTTCATTTTTCCAAGATTCCTCACATTATACTAGGTAAATAATAGGCGGTCGGTTAGTACTCTTGGGTTGATTGGATTAATCTAGTTTGCCAACTTCCCTCTGCTCCCAAGTGCACTCTGAGAAGTAAAATGCTCTGGGAAATGGAACAAGAATTGAGTGGATGCTGACTCTGTGTGCCCACCTCCTCAACTGATTCATAATGGCTGACCTTGGGCAAGTCACTTCTTTCAATGCCTCAGTTCCCCATCTGTCAAATGGGGGTAATAATACTGACCTACCTCACAGGGGTGTTGTGAGGCATTACAAATCAAAGTTCATAGAATACTTAAGGGTCCTCTGTGGAGGATGCCTTGAGCCAGAGTTTAAGCCTGACACACACACTTTAGTCCTCACTGAGCTGTCTCCAAGGCTGGAACTACTTAGTGACTCGGCAAATTCTCTGCCCCCTACCCCTCATCAAAGCTGCTAGTTCAGATGTTGACAGTGTTTTCATGAATGTTGGAATCTTACTAGTCCAGACTTACTTAGGATGTTGTTGGGGAAGGCACTTAGGATTTTCTATGTCTTGCATTCACAGAGGGAGGCCATTTCAGATTCAAGAGCATTGGATTAGGGAATCATGAGGCAGGGAGACTACTGCTTATTTCTTTCTGCAGGTTGAGGATTAAAGTTCCATTCCCCATGGGTTTGAAGCAGACTCAGACTGTCTCAGGATCAAGGCAACCCTCAGTGGTTTTGATTATATCGTTGCTTACCACTCCCCAAACTGGTCCCAAGGTAGCTGGGTCACTGCACCCCTTTGTGGTATCTGTACCCGGGCCTCTGATTTCTTATAGGGATCAGCTGATGCAATAAATGTGACCACCTTGTTTCCACCCCACAAAAAAGCTACATTGGAATTATTTTTCCTAGAAATATGTACAACACTCAGAATTGGGCATTGATCCTTAAAGCTTTATCCAATTCACTGTATTCAGCATCTGTCATCTCTCAGTGTCTGCAGTCTGAACTTAACCTTGACCTTTTTTCCCTCTGGTTTGAGAAAACTTTGGACACTATTTCTACTTGCCCAGGTGTGGGTTCAAGAGCCTTACTCTCTCCATCTCAGTTTAGGGGTGCAGCCAGCTCCTCTTCCCAATAGGGCTCTTTCTCCTTTCCCTCTCCTTGGCCCTAGATTTGTAATCCATGAAAAAGCACAAGGTCCTGGCTTCTTGCAGTCATATTCTGGTTCTCTGTGTTTTGTGGACTCTGCTCTCACTGTTCACCCAGCACCGGCAGTAGCAAACAGTTCTGTGGAGAACGGAGGGAGTAGTCTGACGCCCTGCCAAGCAGCCAGGAGTTGACTTGCCCATGGCCTGCTGGCTTTCCCACCACTTCCTACAGGATGGAATCTAAGAGACTCAAGAGCTGGGTTTCTTTCAGCACTCTGTACCGTCCTGAGTAGCAAACATCACTTTGTAGCCAGATTTCTGAATGAAAATGAAAAATTGAACTCTCTATGGACTTTTAGGTTTATGGGGGAGTTTTGGTTGTGTTTCTTGGTTTTATTTCAGCCAAACATGTCTGCTTTTGATTTTTTTTTTTAAAAAAAAGTATAAGTGGTCTATATATGTGTTCACCTTTTAAATGTAAATGTTTAAAACTAGGCATTTATGTGTTTCTATAACTGACATCTGATGCAGACCTCATTCTCTCCCCCTCTTCTACCCTCCTCTTTTCCCTCTTTTCATACTCTTGTATTGGTTCTAATAAATGGTTGCTTTTCAAATATGGATTCTGAGTGGTGGTTTAAATAAAGATTTGGGTCTAGCCGGGTACGGCGGCTCAAGCCTGTAATCTCAGCACTTTGGGAGGCTGAGGTGGGCGGATCACCTGAGGTCGGGAGTTTGAGACCAGCCTGATCAACATGGAGAAACCCCATCTCTACTAAAAATACAAAATTAGCTGGGCGAGGTGGTGCATGCCTGTAGTTTCAGCTACTCCGGAAGGCTGAGGCAGGAGAATCTCTTGAACCCGGGAGGCGGAGGTTGCAGTGAGCGATCGCCCCATTGCAGTCCAGACTGGGCAACAAGAGCAAAACTCCGTCTCAAAAACAAACAAAAACCCCCAAATATCTGGGTCTTAAACCTCTTCCTTAATTTGGGCCCTGGAGTGTCAGCTCAATTTCTGAAAGAGCATCGAGACCTGGAGAACACGGGCTTCTTTTCTGAGGATTACTGCTCTCTGACTTTCTACAAATAACCACAGGGTGGCGCAAGCCTGAGGAACTAAGATAATGCAAAATGCATATTCTATTTCCTACTCTTATTTCCTTAGCTGGTTTGGTGTGTACCTTTCCCAGTTTCCATTCTCTTCTCTCTGCTCCTAATGGTTCACAGAATAAATATTAGCCTTCAGCAACCCAGGGATCCCTAGAAGAGTCATCTCATGGCTATTAGAATTGATGGAACATCACATCAAGTAAATACAATCTAAACCAGGTTTGAAAATATGTGAATTTGTAAATGTAATGTATTTTATCTTTCTGATTTACTTCGCAAATATCAAAGAAAATTCTCTGAGGACCAAATGGTTGTGGATCAGGAACATGCTGTGAGGTCAGTTGGAAGTTAGATTAGGGGGAAAAAGTGTGTGGATAATCAATAATTTGTTGAGTAATATAAGCCTGATGTAGTCCTGAATCTAATGGAGATAGGCAGAAACTCACAGAAGAGAGAAGTGAAGAAGATGAAAGGGTCCCCAAACCAGACATCCTCCCTCTGAGATGTGATACCTCTGGAGCTGAGTACTTGTTTCTACTGTCTCTTATCTGCAATTCTCCCCTCTTGTTTTCCTTTCTTGCTGAGTTATAGGGTCTCCCCAGTCTAATCTCGTAAAGTCTTATGAAGACATCTGTAGGTTGGCTGGCTTAATGGTCCATGACCTCATAAACATGGGACAGGAGAGCCATTTGGTCCACTTCAGAGCCGACCCTTCTGGACATTATTTATTTCCTACCATGGAAGCCTGAGACTACTTGCCCTCTTCCCTTTCGATCTCATTCTTGCTCTCTAAACATCATGTCACTTTGTCTGTCTCAGGCCCACTGGAAAGCACAACTCTCAGGTTTTGACACCCATGCTCTTTTTCCTAAACAACTATGTCTTGGTTTTGTTTCCCTTCAGTGAGGGGCTGTGTCTGCATGGCACTCATTCAGATGAGCTCATCATTGCTCATAACTCTCCTCCCAGGAATCTTGCCTCAGTGTGCTGGAGAAGTCAGGAACTGGGCAATTTTGCCTCTCCTTTTGTCTTCATTAAAGGGCATCAGAGCTTGTGAAATCAATGCAACACTGGCAGCCTGGGGAAAATGGAGGACGCTGTGTGAGAATCCTCTTCACTGGAGCACACAGTTCTGTTTTTTTGTGTTGTGTTTTTGTTTTTTTTTGAGACAGTCTAGCTCTGTGGCCCAGGCTGGTAGTGGTACGCGATCTGGATTCACTGCAACCTCCGCCTCCCAGGTTCAAGCGATTCTCCTTGCCTCAGCCTCCCGAGTAGCTGGGACTATAGGCGCCCACCACCATGCCTGGCTAATTTTTGTTTTGTTTTGTTTTGAGATGGAGTCTTGCTCTTGTCTCCCAGGCTGGAGTGCAATGTCATGATCTCTGCTCTCTGCAACCTCCAACTCCCAGGTTCAAGCAATTCTCCTGCCTCAGCCTCCCAAATAGCTAGGAATACAGGCGCCCGTCACCACACCCAGCTAATTTTTGTATTTTTATGCCTGCCTCGGCCTCCCAAAGTGCTGGGATTACAGGCATAAACCACCGTGCCTGGCCTAATTTTTAAACTTTTAGTAGAGATGGGGTTTCACCATGTTGGCCAGGCTGGTCTGGAACTCCTGACCTCAAGCGATTGGCCGTCCTTGGCCTCCCAAAGTGCTGGGATTACAGGCATTAGCCACAGCACCTGGCCTGAGCACACAACTCTAAATCGCTCTCTTAGAGTCAGCAGCCCTCAGCCTCTGCTCTTTGGAATTAAGCGTGAGCTGGGAGTGAGAGCCCATTCTATCCTGTGGACACACCAAGGTGCTCCCGAAGCCTTGAGAGTGACCTATGCATGTGTGTTGGGGAACAGGAAGACAAGGTGAAAGCTGGGGGCCAAATGGTGTGTGTGGGCATGCCACACAGGCATCGTGGGTTTCCGTTGTTCAGGCCAAGATGAGGCAGTAGCCACTGTGAGAATACCCCAACAACTCACCTGCTTGAAGTCACAGACAAGATGAAGACAGATGAAGGGAAGGATCTGATTCTCAGCTCTTTGGCTCCTTGGCCTTTTTTCCTCTTCCTGCTGCTCTCCTGCTTTCCCCTCCCCCTCTCCCTCCCCAGCTGTAATATCTTGCTTTCCAGGTGCTGGCTTCCTCCTCTCTCTTAGCTTCTGCCTTTATTTGTGAGGCTGTATTTTTTATGGTTTCTCCCCTTTGTCTATTATATTGTGTGTATTTTTCTCTTTGTCTTCTTTTCTTCCTTTCCTAGTCTCTCCACCTCATGTTCTCAACATCCCCTTTAAATTCCATAAGCAACCTCAATTTGGGCATTTAATTTTAACCCCATCAAATTATTATTTTTCTTATAACAATCTGGGACTCTTCATGAGCTTTTTCTGCCCCATGCTGCCTCTGGAAACAGGTGCTTCTGTTTATGTGTATAATGTGATATCCCCTCCCACACGGGGAGAGGTGATGCTGGCTCAATAGCCTTATGCCTCCTCTCAGCAAAGCCTTGTTTGATCATTTGGTTATGAGCCAAGGAGGGAGGAGGAGATGCTGAGAATTGAGCTTGCTGATATATTTGGGGGCTGCTGAGATGAAAAGGTTTAGGGTTATTATGGTACCCTTTCCTTTTCATTCCTCTTTATGCTGCTGCTGTCTTCTGGAGAAGGGAGCTGGTGGGGAGCTGAGGTATTGACCACAGCTGCTGC